>JACEGR010001447.1:0-168191 GCA_014170235.1 Listronotus bonariensis
CTCTGAATACACTGATATTTAACAGTTTTGAAGTGTGAATTAAAATTCATTTTATTATCAATTTCTACACCTAGATATTTAACTGAAGGTTTGGGATTTATAATTTGGTTATTAAGAGTTATTCTCGGAGACTGGTTGTTGCAATTATGATTAAAAAATATTAGTTGACACTTTCCTGGATTTGCCTTAAGTCGCCAAGTCCGAAACCATTTTGATGTTCCATTAACAAGCTGTTGCAGTGCTTCTCGTGTTGTCTGCATCCAAGAATTGTGAGAAATATGGACTGTATCATCTGCAAACTGTAGTATATAGCTGCTGTTGGAAACTTGTCTATTTTGGTCAGCGCATATGTGATAATATTCTGATTTTTAATGTTCGCTCGGAAAGAAATTCTTTGATCAGGAATATTAAATTTTTGGGGTAATGCATTAAGTGTAGTTTGTACAAAATTCCCTTATGCCATACACTGTCAAAAGCCTTGTTAATGTCCAGTAATAAGTATAAGTTTAACATTTTCTAACAGTTCTAACAATCAATTTAGATTACCGAAACGTATTCGCTATTTAACGGTATTAGTGATTTAATCAGTTATTCAAACAAAATTTCCTAAAAAATCGGTATTGTGTGATTGGTCTATTTTATAATGAGAACAATAATTCAAGTTAATTACTTGCCTCTGTACGCCATTGTTCCATTTATAAATATTAAAAATATAAAAATGTAATAAACTAACCAACCTTGTCAAGGACGAAAGGAGTGTTTCGCAACTTTAAAGTTTTATGTTAACCGCACGCCTTATGGGAAATTTATTTTAAAAGTCAGTAATAATTTGTAACAACTGTGTGGGTTGAAAGTGCAAAATTATAGGCATACTCAACTCATGTAAAAATAAAAAAATAGTGCAAATTCCTGGTTAATCAGCATAAATGTTACCTGTTCGTTTAAAATATATGAACATTGTTTATTCCACTGATCGTGTTTTATGTTAAATTTCAATTATTAAGTTTTAACGTATAATTTAGCATAATTTACATAATTGTAATACAAATTAGATCTGGGTCTTTACTATGTATTGAACAACTATCGACAAAAAAAAACAGTATGCGTAATATTTTAGTAAATAATCTTTTCCAAATCACACAAGTTTAAAAGAAAAAGTAGTTTGTGTTTGGTATCGAACAAAGATTTTGTTGTTTTTTTCCGCTGAACACGAAGCTGAAGTGAAAACTAAGGGTCAAACTTTTCTGGTGCAAAGAAGGCATTTGCAATTTTTACAACATATATATATATATATATATATATATATATATATATATATATATATATATATATATATATATATATATATATATATATACAGTGTGTCCAAAATTGGTAGGGAATGTATTGGGATATTGGAAACTAGAAGAGATAGAAAGACGGTTAAATGGGGAAAGTTATAGACCATTTAACCTTTAATTTAATGCGGTTTTGATGACGGCCGTATCTCGTTTGGTTTTTAAGTTATTTTGAAAAAACTAAAAATGTGCATTTTAGAAAAAGTGCTTTAGTTTTTTTATTTCAAATAATTTTGGAATTCGTAAAAATATTGTTGGGGCAACTTTTTAAGAGGAATACATTCCTGTATTTAGATTTTAATGTTAACGTTTCGGTTTTAAGATATCATCATCAACTTTTGTTTTTCTTATGGCCGCCATTTTGTTTTTTTCTACATTTTCAAAGAGCGTTTTATTCCCTTTAAAATGATGTATAACACTTAATTAATTTTTTTGTTTTATGTCAAAAACATTAAAAACCATTTTTGGTCGAGTTGGCCATGACTGCCTCTAGAAACAATTGCGAAAATGTCGTTGCTAAGACAAAGTTGTCAAATATTCTCATTTAGTTACATATTTTATTGTGTTATTGGAAAATTGTGTTAAACGTATCCACAAAAATACCGGAAATTTTTCAAACGAAAAACATTTGACATGTTAGTTATTTATATTAAAAATCGCAGAAATGCGGAATAAAAATGTTCTCCACACTTACTACCAACCTACTTGCATATGGAAGTTTTGAAAAACCTCGACCAAAAGAGAATCAAAAAAATAATGAAGCTCGAAATAGAAATATTCAAGAATATTTTGCCGATAATCCTACATCTTCTACACGAGTTGCAAACGGCGAACTTAACATTCCGAAGTCAACCATACATCACGTTTTAAAATTATCCCATTATCGCCCATATAAACCCACCCTTGTACAAGGGCTGAATGAGGGTGATTTTCAAAGAAGACTTCAATTTTGCCATTGGTATCGTAATAAATGTGAAGAAAACCCAATTTTTTTAGAAAAGTTTTATGGACGGACGAAAGTCATTTTACAAATTGTGGCGTATTTAAAAACATAACCACCATTACTGGGCTGTAGAAAATCCCCAATTACGGGAACAACGTAGACTGCAAGTTCGATTTGGCTTTAACGTATGGTGCGGAATTTATGGTAATAAAAACATATTAGTTATTATTTTTATTTTTTTATAATATATTTTTTTAGCAAATCACTTAATTGGGCCTTTTATTTACGAGCAGACACTGAATGGCCAAAGATATCTTGAGATGCTGCAAAACGAAATAATTCCAGCAATTAGGGAAGTAGTTCCACCAAATGATTTTAACAATTTGTGGTTTCAATAAGATGGATGTCCCGCTCACAATTCTAGGGAGGTGCACACATTTTTATCGGAAACTTTTGGTGAGAGAATTATCTCAAACAATGGGCCTGTTCGGTGGCCTGCCAGGTCTCCAGACATCACTCCTTTAGACTTTTATTTATGGGGTTATTTAAAAAATGAAATATATGAATTTGATCCTCCTGAAAATGTACAAGTTCTTAAAGACCGTTTGCGGGATGTCCTATTAAGTATAAACAGAAACACTCTTAACCGCGTTACCAGAACTGTTTTAAAGAAGTGTCAAAAGTGCATTGAAAAAAACGGTGGACATTTTGAACTGTAGCGTTATTTTTTGGCAAAATTATTTTTTTTTATTATTTTATTAATATTTATTAGTTCCCTGGTTGCAACTCATGTAGAAGATATAGGATTATCGGCAAAATATTTTTGAATAATTCTATTTCGATTTTCGGTATTTTCTTGATACTATTTTGGTCGAGGTTTTTCAAAACTTCCATATGCAAGTAAGTTGGTAATGAATGTAAAGAGCATAGTTTTTCTTAGGATTTATATTTTTTTCCAATTGTTAGTGCAAATTAAAAGAAGATAAGTTTGATTTTTGTATTGTTATAGGTTGAGTTAAACACAGTAATATAAAAAAGTAAATATACTAATTTTTGGTAGAAAGTACAGCTTTATATTATTATTATTAAATATTTTAATCTGTCATTACAAACAAAGTAAATCTCCGTCTTTGTTTGGGTACATAGGCTTTTAAAAATCAAAAATAGTTTTTTAACATAGTTTATTTTTAGGCATCAAATGGCAATTGTTTATAAAGCTATTTTCCTATGCAGTCATGGCAAAATACCGGAAATTTTTTCAAACGAAAAACATTTGACATGTTAGTTATTTATATTAAAAATCGCAGAAATGCGGAATAAAAATGTTCTCCACACTTACTACCAACCTACTTGCATATGGAAGTTTTGAAAAACCTCGACCAAAAGAGAATCAAAAAATAATGAAGCTCGAAATAGAAATATTCAAGAATATTTTGCCGATAATCCTACATCTTCTACACGAGTTGCAAACGGCGAACTTAACATTCCGAAGTCAACCATACATCACGTTTTAAAATTATCCCATTATCGCCCATATAAACCCACCCTTGTACAAGGGCTGAATGAGGGTGATTTTCAAAGAAGACTTCAATTTTGCCATTGGTATCGTAATAAATGTGAAGAAAACCCAATTTTTTTAGAAAAGTTTTATGGACGGACGAAAGTCATTTTACAAATTGTGGCGTATTTAACAAATATAACCACCATTACTGGGCTGTAGAAAATCCCCAATTACGGGAACAACGTAGACTGCAAGTTCGATTTGGCTTTAACGTATGGTGCGGAATTTATGGTAATAAAAACATATTAGTTATTATTTTTATTTTTTTATAATATATTTTTTAGCAAATCACTTAATTGGGCCTTTTATTTACGAGCAGACACTGAATGGCCAAAGATATCTTGAGATGCTGCAAAACGAAATAATTCCAGCAATTAGGGAAGTAGTTCCACCAAATGATTTTAACAATTTGTGGTTTCAATAAGATGGATGTCCCGCTCACAATTCTAGGGAGGTGCACACATTTTTATCGGAAACTTTTGGTGAGAGAATTATCTCAAACAATGGGCCTGTTCGGTGGCCTGCCAGGTCTCCAGACATCACTCCTTTAGACTTTTATTTATGGGGTTATTTAAAAAATGAAATATATGAATTTGATCCTCCTGAAAATGTACAAGTTCTTAAAGACCGTTTGCGGGATGTCCTATTAAGTATAAACAGAAACACTCTTAACCGCGTTACCAGAACTGTTTTAAAGAAGTGTCAAAAGTGCATTGAAAAAAACGGTGGACATTTTGAACTGTAGCGTTATTTTTTGGCAAAATTATTTTTTTTTTATTATTTTATTAATATTTATTAGTTCCCTGGTTGCAACTCATGTAGAAGATATAGGATTATCGGCAAAATATTTTTGAATAATTCTATTTCGATTTTCGGTATTTTCTTGATACTATTTTGGTCGAGGTTTTTCAAAACTTCCATATGCAAGTAAGTTGGTAATGAATGTAAAGAGCATAGTTTTTCTTAGGATTTATATTTTTTCCAATTGTTAGTGCAAATTAAAAGAAGATAAGTTTGATTTTTGTATTGTTATAGGTTGAGTTAAACACAGTAATATAAAAAAGTAAATATACTAATTTTTGGTAGAAAGTACAGCTTTATATTATTATTATTAAATATTTTAATCTGTCATTACAAACAAAGTAAATCTCCGTCTTTGTTTGGGTACATAGGCTTTAAAAATCAAAAATAGTTTTTTAACATAGTTTATTTTTAGGCATCAAATGGCAATTGTTTATAAAGCTATTTTCCTATGCAGTCATGGCCAACTTAGCAAAAAATATTTTTTCCTTTTTTGACATTAAACAAAAACATTTAAATAAAGTGTTTTATATCATTTTAAAGGGAAAAAAACGCTCTTTAAAAATGTGCAAAAAACAAAATGGCGGCCATAAGAAAAACAAAAGTTGATGATGATATCTTAAAACCGAAACGTTGAAATTAAAATCAAAATGCATGAATGTATTCGTCTTAAAAAGTTGCCCTAACAATGTTTTTATAGATTCCAAAAATTATTTTAAATAAAAAAACTACAGCACTTTTTCAAAAACGCACATTTTCAGTTTTTTCAAAATAACTCAAAAACCAAACGAGATACATCCGTCATTAAAACGGCATTAGATTAAGCTTTAAATGGTCTATAACTTTCCCCATTTAACCATCTTTCTATCTCTTATGGTTTCCAATATCCCAATACATTCCCTACCAATTTTGGACACACTGTATATATCTGTATATATATATATATATATATATATATATATATATATATATATATATATATATATATATATATATATATATATATATATATATATATATTTATATAGTTGAGATGTGGTTTTCTTTCTTTACCTTCTATACGTTATTGTTTTATAAAAATTAAAAAAAAACAAAAATAATAGTCATAACGGCTGCTGCCCTTTATTATTAAATTTTAATATTGTGTCGCTATGTGTGTAATAATGTATACTAAAATTGTTTATGTGATCGTCCAAAAATGTTGTGTTTATCTTAAATTTTAACACTGACTGGACATGGAAATTTTTTATCTTTATATATATATATATATATATATATTCAAATTCAGCAAATACATGAGGATACCCAGCACAGACCTTTTTTTTTATTTTGTGAACCTGTAAAATATACTCTAGCTTTGGACTATTTTAACAAAGTTACGAAAATGCTAATATTATAAAATGGTTTTAATGTTGTTTATGCAAATTTGCATATTTGCTTCTTTATTATGTTAGCATTTGCGTTTATTTGAAAAACCCATTACATTCTTTATTAGAGAATTTTATGTATATTTTTATTTATTAAAAAAAATTGAAACAAAAAAGGGGCATTATTTAGTTTTACTATTGCTTTGTCAATTTATACATGCGGGCGTTTTTAATACTTTTTGCCCCTGGGCGTAAAAGTGAAATTTTACGCCCTTAAATGAGAGCGTACAATTGTATTTTAAGCCCGGTTATACAAAAATTAATTTGTGGTAAACAACGATTCAGTAGTGGTACTTAAACCTAAATAATTTTGGAGTTTCCTTATCTTTATTTTAAATTATTCGCCCAACGTTTCGGGCAGTCAATTTTTAAGTGTAAACTTTTGTGTAAATAGTTAAAAATAAAGAAAATTAAAGTCCGACATTTTTTAAGTACCACTATTAAATGTATTCTTTGTATTAATATCAATGTACAAGAAGGTTTTTTAATGATTTCCAGAAATATATCCACAGTCGCAAAGAATTTTCATTTACCTCTCGTATGGCTTACAGTACTCGCCTGCGGTTCGTGATCATACTCGTAATGCTGCTGCCGGACATTGGGCCAACTACGACAAACTTTGGCAAACAACCATTGTGGGGACGGGTAGTTTGTCTACATTCGTCTTGATTGGCTCAACTTTTTGGAGTCCGCTTGCTTACAAATAGTTTGCCAAATAGTTCGGCCAGAACTTCGCCCAATGTGACAGCAGCATAAAAAATTAGTTATAGTTCGTGCTCGTCCAATAATACAGGATATCCCACCGGGAACTGCTACAATCAATTTCTCGAAAAATAGGCTTTTAAAAATTTTGAAAATTGGGGAATATGATAAAATCAGTGTGGGACATATGACTAAAATATTTTTAAGTTCCTATATAATAATTTTTTTAGAATTAACGTACAAATTTAAACAGATTTTATGCATAGTGTTCTTAACCTAAGTTCAACCGTTTTTGAGTTATTTTAAATTTTATGTCAAAAATTACGTTTGCAAACCATTACTTAACCCTTTTTTTAACAAAAGCTTTTAATAGGAATTGGGGCTAGGTTTCCTGTAGAGAATGACTTTCTTTAGTAGTGGGTGTCAATAATTTTACAATTTATAAATACAGGGTGGTCAAAAATAATCGACAAAAACACTAGTAGTCAATTTCTTCAAATGGATACCCCTATCTTTAATTACACTATCTTATTATGCATTAAAAATAAGGGTAAGTTTCTATAATGATGTTTATTCTCAAAATTTAAAGTTTTTGAAATATTAAATGAGGCGTCATAGCCAACTACACCGTACCTACTACCCGTATTTAAAAGCATTGTTAGAATGGATAAATAATATTAAATTGTTAATATTTCAAAAACTATAAGTTTTAAGAATAGACCTGCTTTTGCAAACTTTTCCCTATTTTTAATGCTTAATGAGATAATGTAATAAAGATAAGGGTTTCCATTTAAAATTTTTTTCTTTTTTAGGTTTTTATCGATATAACTTTTAACGAATATTTTTGTCAACCCTGTATTTATTAAGTGTCAAATTATTAACACAATCTACTAAAAAGGTTTTTTTCAAGTAACCTAGCTTCAATTTATATTAAACGCTTTTGGTAAAAAAAAAAGATTATGTAATGGCTTGCAAACATCAGTTTTGACATGCTTGTAAAGCAGGAGTCGTAGCTCTAAACTGTATAAAAAAGTCATACAATTTTTAACAATATTTTTCTTAAAAGCTAATACTTAATTCACATATTAAAAATTTGTTTATAGCATATATCTCTTTAAATAAGTTAAAATTAAAATTATTTTTTCCAAGATAATTTCGTTTTATTGGACTAAAATATGTCAGAGATTTATACAATAAATTTAAAAAAGTCTCACCCTGGATAATCCCGACTTACTAAACAGATATCTATCCATAGAAGAAAGCATTAGAATGAGTTAATTTAGTTTCCTTTATATCATTAATATTGTAGCAATGGTTCAAAAGTTATAAATATATTCTAATTTTAAAGGTAAATTACTTTCGTAAGTAGCGCGTTAATTTTTTTATACGATGTACTAACAGTATATTGGCTCACTTTATCACCCACATAATTTACGACCTCACCTTCCGGACACCCCGTATATGTGTCAGCCTTATTGAATATGTAATGACATACACACCCATAATTACAACAAATTAGCATATATTTTTTAGTACTTCGTATATTTATTATTTATTGCAAGGTTTACAAAAACCTATTTCAAGGGCCCATAAAACCTTTTTATTATTTTTAATAAATGGTTCAATTACTGAACAATTGACCATTGGCATATAAAATTCAAGAAACAACGTTAGTAGGGTAAACTTGGGTAATCTAAGGACTTTTTTTATTACTCACAATTAAAAGATTGAAGTAATGTATTTACAGTTTAGTTTTGGGTAGCTAAAAATTTGGTATTTTTGTAAATATTTGGTACTATAATATAAAATTTTGTATCATTGATATGCTTAAATGAACTTAGCTACGCTTAAACAAATTCAAGATTTTCAGAATGTTTTAAATTTTATATAAAATATTGTACAGCTGTTTATATTATCAAAGAAAAGTCTCTATTTTAAAGACACACGTCTGTACCGAGGATATTATTTTTTTATATTCAAAAGTTAGACTTGAGACCCGCACCAAATAATAGGGTCTCTCTACAAGGTCTGTACAAAATGCTGCCATTAGTTTCCTGGGCTAAAATATAATGGATTAACTCAATTTACCTTAGGCTGAAAATATAGAGGAGCGACGAGGATAGCGGTGAGCAAACATTACGACATCGCGTCAAAATTAAACTCGTAAAATCAATGCATGTTTGTCGCTCGGTTGATCGTTTGAGAGATACAATGTGTTAAAGTTTCTATTTAACACCGACTTCAAAAAGAAGGAGGTTATATGTTCGAGACCTATTTTTTTTTCATGTAGGTACACTAATTACGCCGTCAATGGTGAACCCATTTTAAAAATTCGTTTTTATTTAAAAGAGTGAACTTCCGCGGTGGTCCCATAACAAAACCAAGCCAGAATCGCGAGAGAAAAAGGTACTAGACATATTTTTTTTCTGACGTACGTTGTTCATGCGGCAAAGCTGCCTCTTATAATTATATGCTCAGATATTAATCTATGTTGGTTCTTTGAACAATTAACGTGATAAACGTAACGTCAAAATGTTTTTATTTGTCATGTGATGTCATTTAGCTAATTCATCTTTTTAAATTTTATTTTATTCTAAAATTGCGTGTATTTTAGTATTGTGTCAGATATTTCCGTTTACATCCGACTTATAACTATTAGAAGCTGTAGTGCCGGTCTGTGCGAACAGTTTTCGTGAGAGAAAAAGGTCCTGGATATGTAGTTGTAATTCTTAGTGAATGGTCATTGAATAAATAATAATCGCATTTTTAAGTGTAAACTGTGTTTACCCAAAATGGACAGAGATTGTACGAAACGTTGTGTGAATAAATGAAATAAAGACAATGGAAGTCCGAAATTCCGAGTTTACTATTGAATCGTTGTCTGCCACATTAAAATAGACTGTTTATAAATATTCCATAATTAAATATTGGTTTCTGTACTTATATTTATTATAGTTAACAATTTGTTCATATTACACCCATTTACCCTACTTCAATAAATCCTTTGTTTACGTGTATATTATATGATTTAATGCATGGTTTATTTAATAACACTCATTTATAATTCAACTGTCAATTCTAGGCTCTAACCTATTGTAAAAATTATTTTTAAAGAGAAAAAAGTGCTTTACAGCTGATTAATGGGCTAAACAAAGCAGATTGATAGTGCGTTTATAAAGTGTAACGATGTACAATTTAAATGACCCCAACTGTAAATTATTAAATTTTTCCACGAATTCTAAATGTATTTAATAGCTTTTGTTGGCGGGTTCGATTCTGAACCGGTTCTGGGACTATTCGCATGCGCAGTGAAAAAGCAGCGTTCACGGTTACTTCAACCGGTTCGTAACCTGATTAGCAGTCCTGGGAATTGTTGGAACTAAAAGTTCAGTTCGAAATTTCATGCGCATTGTCGACATGGTCAGCTGTTTTCTGTTTTTGTGGTACAGAAATAAACAGTTGTATTACAGTTTATTTGTTTCTGCCACTTTTCATGCGGTTTAATATACCTGTTAATTTTTTTTTATTTTTTGTGATTCTGAGCGTATATAAACCAAGGATTTTTAATTTTATTCCGTAGAAATGTATGTATGCAATAAAATAAATAAAGATTTAATTATATATTTAGACAATATTACAAGATTTTACCATTTCTTGTTGTTTGAATTTTATCTTTAGTTAAATACACATACCTATGTATGTTAAAAACGAGAGGAGGCAGGGAATCCCCGTCTTCAGCCGAGAGACTCTCGAGTGGCTTTCGACAGTAGTAACAATTTACCTTTTTGTTTGAATTTTTTTTTGTGTAGTATCCAATTTAAGCATAAAAATCCTAACCAAAAGGCTAGGTGAGAATACATCCTCAGCTGTATAGAAAATCGTTCGCGGTAAGTAAAAATTCAGAACTAATAAATAACTACACATGCGCTTTAAAACAATTCTAAACCAGTTCGGTTCTGGTTCAGAATCAGTTCATTACTAGACCCGCGAATAAAGCTATTGTATACTAAGAAATCTCGGTGAACGATTTCAACTTGACGTGGTCCAAACCCAAAAACCAAGATTTCTCAGTTAACCAAGGGTGTAAAAGCTTTAGTTACATATTTAATGTATAATTTAATGGTTTACTTCAAAAACAACTAAAGTCAAAAGCATATGATTTTAATTGAAAAAAAAAATGTTTTATAATAAAAATATACATAATTTCACTCACGGTTCCCAACATAGAAACTCGTGGGTTCCGCGCGTATGCATCCCTATTTGGTCCAACTGGACAGACCCCGAACTTCTCACTGTTCGTTATTTTATCCCTAGAGTTTCTAGATTGTGGAACCTGCTGCCCGCGAAGGTCTTCCCTCCCCCTCCCCCAAATCTTCAAGTATTTAAGTCCCGTGTCAACAAACTCCCTCTTACCTCGCTCAAGACACCCACGGTACGTTAGTATTTAGGCTTTTAGCCTTCGTGGTTTGTCCAAAGATAAAAAAAATAATGTTAAATATTCAGTATCTCCACAGCTTCAAGCTATAAGCACCAAGTTTAGTAACTCTGGTTTAATGTCGAAGATAAAATAGGTATTATATTTTATATTTAAATGGTCATATTTCCATAACTATAAGAGGTAGACATAATAAATGTGGTATTTTCTTAAAGCTAAAATATTTATTTAATGTTGATGCAGTATACATGGTGTTATTACAAATGCCAGTTTACTATCAAATTCCCGAAACTATTAGACATTTTATATAACCCATGAGGATCTTTTAATGGTCTTTGATAGAATAGTGATATAATATACAGGGTGTTCCAATTAAAAAAGTATATTTTTTGGCGATAAATATAAAACTCGATGTTCAATTGTTTTGTTGTTAGCAGCACGTTAATCAGCGGAAAAAATGCTACTACTTTGCTAATTTAACCGACTTCGTATCTGCAATAATAAAGAAGTTAGCAATAGTGCCGACTAAAAAATAATCACCCTGTATACTTATATAGGCAATTTGTAGGAAAAATCTATTTCCGGACTTTTGGTAGTTGCTGGACTAGACTGCCTCCACCATCGTCCGAAAATATATCGCTTTTCCTACATGTTACATAATATCAATATACTATTGCCATACTTTAATTTTTTTATACAAAATGCGCATAACTAATTAAAACCTAAAACTATTTCCTATATCTTCTGACTTTATTTGTAGTCGTTGAACATCGTAATCAGGTACAGACATGAAAATATTTGTAGCCGCATATATAAAATTCAGATTTTCATAGCCATTGCAATTTCCATTCATATCATGTTTAAACTTAAAAAAAGGTGTTGATTTAAATATAACGTGGGTGTGACGTTATTAGGATATTGTGTTTCGAATAAATAAATATGTAAATATACTATATGATCAAGCAGTTTTGGGATATCGGCAAGTAATAGAATAACAAAACAAGCACCATAAGTCACGCATGTTTACATACCGATATTTAGTAAGACTGTCTCTTTTTTTTCACATCACCTATGTGCTATGTTATTTAGCCTAACCGGTATATGGTATTTATTGGACAGAGCTATCTTTTGTTTTTATTTAGAAGCGCTTAGGTTGTCACCTATATAAATTTTATGTAACCGGCACATTTTAATAATATACACAAACAACATCTCCCGTAGTATTGGATGGTCTTTTTGTTGGGTACACGCCTGGAAAAAATGGTACCGCGTCGGTCCTGGTCCCAGGTTATACGAGCTGACTCTGTTCAGCCCTATTGACCCCTTGTACTGGTACCGCTTCGGTCCTGGTCCCAGGTTATACGAACTTACCCTGTTCAGCCCTATTGACCCTTTATACTGGCCGGTCGTCTGAAACAAAATAAAGAAAAACCCCCAAAAAAAAAAAAAAATCTAATTAAAACCGACGTTTCTTGTCAAGTTAAAATTAAGTTAAAAATAAAGATAAAAATTAACTAATATTTAAACTAAAAATTATTTAAATTTTAGGCTTTCTAATATCACAAGCTAAACATAGTTTGACATTTATGTCACTCATGACGGATATGATGGTAAGATCCTTACTCTGCGCAAATGCAAAACAACTTTTTGCATGATTATGCCTAAATTAATTATTATACCGTCAATATTAATTAAAAAATGTTTTACTATCAGTTTAAAGCTGAGTGATGATTTATTAAGCAGCGTTTTGTCTCTACTGTTTTTAGTCGAGACATGTAACAAAAACGGGTAATTTCGGTTTCTTTAAATTGGATCTAGATACCTCTTAATAACTATTCGCTGATTGAACATATGAACACTGAATCGTTTAACCTATCAGATATAACTTGGGAACATGTTCTGATTATTCAGTTTCAAACAAAAAATTCTAAATCGATCAATATGAACACGAATCTAAGTTTTATTCGATCGGTTTAATCGGATTCATTAGCTTTGTTCGCGGGTTCGATTCTGAACCGGTTCTGGGACTATTCGCATGCGCAGTGAAAAAAGCAGCGTTCACGGTTAGTAAAATCCTGAATTTTTAGTAACAGTTCTGTGTTCGCGGGTTACAATGGAATCAGTTCGTTACCGGTTCGTAACCTGATTAGCAGTCCTGGGATTTTTGTTGGAACTAAAAGTTTCTGAGCGTATATGAACAAAGGATTCTTAATTGTATTCCATGTGAATGTATGTATGCAATAAAATAAATAAAGATTTAATAAAAAAATATAGACAATATTACAAAATTTTACCATTTCTTGTTGTTTGAATTTTATCTTTAGTTAAATACACATAGGTACTTATGTTTAAAACGAGAGGAGGCAGGGAATCCCTCGTCTTTCGCCGAGAGACCTCGAGTGGCATTCGACAGTATAACAATTTACCTTTTGTTTAAATTTCTTTTTTTTTGTTTAGTATCCAATTTAACCATGAAAAATCCTAATCAAAAGGCTAGGTTAGAATACATCCTCAGCTGTATAGAAAATCGTTCGCGGTAAATAAAAATTCCGAACTAATAAATAACTAGACATGCGCTTTAAAACAGTTTTAAACCCGTTCGGTTCTGGTTCAGAATCAGTTCATTACTAGACCCGCGAACAAAGCTATTGTATACTAAGAAATCTCGGTGAACGATTTCAACTTGACGTGGTCCAAACCCAAAAACCAAGATTTCTAAGTTAACCAAGGGTGTAAAAGCTTTAGTTACATATTTAATGTATAATTAAATGGTTTACTTCAAAAACAACTTAAGTCAAGAGCATATGATTTTAACTGAAAGAAAACATATTTTATAATAAAAATATACAAAATTGATAAGAAACCGCATTTATTAAAAATTAACACATGTTAATAATAACTTTTGATAAAAAAAAGGCAAATTTTAAGTGGGATATTAAAAAAACTGCAATTTCAAAAACCTAATTTAAAGTTTTTTTGTCTTATTTGGTTTTTAAAAAAGCGTCCGGAAAAAAATGCCCGGCCTCGGCCGAAAATGTTCAAACGTATTGGAAATATTTAGATTTATGTCTGATCGAATAAAAAATACCATATAATGCTACCCAAAAATAAATATATAGTTCTTTATTATTGAAGATACAAAGTCGGTTGGATTAGCAAAGTAGTAGCATTTTTTCGCTAATTAACGTGCTGCCAACAAAAAGACAAGACATCAGGTTTTTGATTTATTGCAAAAATATAGGTTTTTAAAGGACACACCCTGTATATTATATCACTATTCGAAAGATCTATTAAAGAACATTAAAAACTTATGTTTTATATTCAATTTTTAATAGTCTAATAGTAAATTGGATTTTTTAAAATAAGACACCCTTGTGTATTGCATCACCATTAAATATATATTTTAAGGAACTTTGGGAAATTATTTAGATTTGATATATCTTTTTCTTGTAGTTTTAGAAATACAGCCATCCAAATCTGAAAATAATGTTAAATATTCAGTATCTCCACTCTCCACAGCTTCAAGCTATAAGCACTAAGTTTAGTAACTCTGGTTTAATGTCGAAGATAAAATAGGTATTATATTTTATATTTAAATGATCATATTTCCAAAACTATAAGAGGTAGACATAATAAATGTGGTATTTTCTTAAAGCTAAAATATTTATATAATGTTGATGCAGTATACATGGTGTTATTAAAAATGCCAGTTTACTATCAAATTCCCGAAGATGGCCATATTTCCGAAACTATTAAACATTTTATATAACCCATGAGGATTTTTTAATGGTCTTTGATAAAATAGTGATATAATATACAGGGTGTTTCAATTTAAAAAGTATATTTTTGTGCGATAAATCTAAAACTCAATGTTCAATTGTTTTGTTGTTAGCAGCACGTTAATAAGCGGAAAAATGCTACTACTTTGTTAATGTTGCTGCAATAATAAAGAAGTTAGCAATAGTGCCGACTAAAAAATAATCACCCTGTATACTTATATAGGCAATTTGTAGGAAAAATCTATTTCCGGACTTTTGGTAGTTGCTGGACTAGACTGCCTCCACCATCGTCCGAAAATATATCGCTTTTGCTACATGTTACATAATATCAATATACTATTGCCATACTTTAATTTTTTTTATACAAAATGCGCTTAACTAATTAAAACCTAAAACTTTTTCCCTATATCTTCTGACTTTATTTGTAGTCGTTGAACATCGTAATCAGGTACAGACATGAAAATATTTGTGGCCGCATATATAATAGTATATTACATTACAAGTGTGGAAAATGACTAATTTCACACGAGTGGAAATATTGTAGCACGAGGCGTTAGCCGAGTGCGACAAACCCACGAGTGTAAGAAAGTCATTTTCACACGAGTACTATACACTATTTTTCCTACGACCACAAATTATTCACCAAAAAATAAATAAATTAAAGTTTGCCTGTTCAGAAAAAATAAAAAACAATTGAGAACTTTGCAACACTAGGGTGATATTTACTTTTCCTACGACCACATGTGAAAATAGTAAATAGCACACTGTTTTCATGCATAGAAAATGCCTTATATCACACTAGTGTTGCAAAGTACTTTACAACACTAGTGTTGCAAAGTATAATATAAAGCTGTCATCGCTGTCATTGTTATTTAAAATAAATTTGGAGTTATCAGGCTGTTAATGGGATTTACATTGAAAAAGCCATGCAATATTTTTTAATGAGGACCTTTTTAATTCTTAAATGATAAAAAGCGACTAGGTAGGTGATTTTTGATATAAAAATATTGTTAAACAGTATAATATATCGCAGTAAGGAAAAGTATATATCACCCTAGTGATGCAAAGTTTTCAATTGTTTTCTTATTTTTTCCGTAAAGACAAACAACTTTTATTGTTTTTTGGTGAATAACTTGTGGTCGTAGGAAAAATAGTGTACATTACTTGTGTGAAAATCACTTTCTTACACGCGTGGGTTTGTCGCACTCGGCTGACGCCTCGTGCAACAATATTCCCACTCGTGTGAAATAAGTCATTTTCCACCCTTGTAATGTAATATACTATTGCAACACTAGTGTGATATATACTTTTCCTCACTGCTATATTATACTGTTTTGACAATATTTTTACATCGAAAATCACCTACCTAGAAGCATTATATAACTTTTATCATTTTGGAATTTAAAAAGGCCCTCACTTAATAAAAAATGTATGGTTTTGTTAGGTAATAACGCTAATAATTTAATACGGTTTTCTGCTATTATAAGTGTTTTTTAAAAATTATTGATTCTTACATATTTTAGACACTCTTCTAAATAAAACGTAAGTGGTGCATATCCAAAATATTCCGTTTTTAAAAAATATTAGTAAATAAACTTACGGGACCGGGGAGTGAAAAGGGGTGCTGGGTGGGGTAAAATTGGTAAAACGAGTTAATGAAACTGAACATCACATATAAAATTAAGTAAAAATAACAGTTTTTCCTCATATTTTTAAGAAAAAATATAAAAAATATGAAAATTGTAAATGCATAACCTAAAGTCCTAAAAGTAAGGAAAAAACGACTACCAAACGTCAGTTACCATGCAAAATATGGAAAGCATTTGGCAACGTCGGAAGGGTCTGATTCTATTTATGAATGGATAAAAGAAAGTGGATTCATAAAGTGTGTATTAGCCTTAGGTTTAATTAGGGATTAAAAAAAAGATTTAACTAGTTGTTTGAGTACACGAAGAAAGAGAGGAAGGAATTTGATCTATAGGCTTTTTTCTCTGGCGCTTTAGGTCGAACGGTCAAGCGGCAAGGCTGCCTCTATAAAGTACGTGCTCAAAGGTAGAAGGGAGATTTTTAATTTGATCTACTTACCTGACAACACTGTGCCAGTCAGTGAAAGTTGTTTTTTGTGGTTATGTCTATTTTTGTTTATGTTTTTATTTTTTCGTAAATTTTAATAAATATAAAATAAGATGATTTTCGCTAATTTGGGTTCTACCGTTTAAGGTAAATAAAAAGTTTTTTTACTGTCACTACAATAAATATGTCACTTGCAAAACCAATAGCAGTTTTTAGAATGACATCATAATATGTATCACACCAGTGTTGTAAAGTACTTTGCAACACTAGTGCTGTAAAGTACTTTGCAACACTAGTGTGATATAACGCATTTTCTATGCATGAAATCAGTGTGCTATTTGCTATTTTCACAAGTGGTCGTAGGAAAAATTCATTTTCATCGTCATTGCAATTTCCATTCATATCATGTTTAAACTTTTAAAAAAAGGTTTTGTATTAAATATCACGTGGGTGTGACGTTATAAAGGATATTGTGTTTCAAATAAATAAATATGTAAATATACTATATGATCAAGCAGTTTTGGGGTATCGGCAAGTAATAGAATAACAAAACAAGCACCATTAGTCACGCATGTTTAGATACCAATATTTAGTTAGATTTTCTCTTTTTCTCACATCACCTATGTGCTATGTTATTTAGCCTAACCGGTATATGGTATTTATTGGACAGAGCTATCTTTTGTTTTTATTTAGAAGCGCTTAGGTTGTCACCTATATAAATTTTATGTAACCGGCACATTTTAATAATATACACAAACAACATCTCCCGTAGTATTGGATGATCTTTTTGTTGGGTACACGCCTGGAAAAAATGGTACCGCTTCGGTCCTGGTCCCAGGTTATACGAGCTTACCCTGTTCAGCCCTATTGACCCTTTATACTGGCCGGTCGTCTGGAAACAAAATAAAGAAAAACCCCAAAAAAAAACAAAAATTCTAATTAAAAACGACGTTTCTTGTCAAGTTAAAATTAAGTTAAAATATAAAGATAAAAATTAACTAATATTTAAACTAAAAATTATTTAAATTTTAGGCTTTCTAATATCACAAGCTGAAAATAGTTTGACGTTTATGTCACTCATGACAGATATGATGGTAAGATCCTTACTCTGCGCAAATGCAAAACAACTTTTGCATGATTATGCCTAAATTAATTATTATACCGTCAATATTAATTAAAAAATGTTTTTACTATCAATTTAAAGCTGAGTGGATTGTTAAGCAGCGTTTTGTCTCTACTGTTTTTAGTCGAGACATGTAACAAAAAACAGGTAATTTCGGTTTCTTTAAATTGGATCTAGATACACTCTTAATTACTGTTCGCTGATTGAACACATGAACACTGAATCGTTTAACCTATCAGGTATAACTTGGGAACATGTTCTGATTATTCAATTTCAAACAAAAAATTCTAAATCGATCAATATGAACACGAATCTAAGTTTTAATCGATCTGTTTAATCGGATTCATTAGCTTTGTTCGCGGGTTCGATTCTGAACCGGTTCTGGGACTATTCGCATGCGCAGTGAAAAAAGCAGCGTTCACGGTTAGTAAAATCCTGAATTTTTAGTAACAGTTCTGTGTTCGCGGGTTACAATGGAATCAGTTCGTTACCGGTTCGTAACCTGATTAGCAGTCCTGGTATTTTTGTTGGAACTAAAAGTTCAGTTCGGAATTTCATGCGTATTGTCGACATGGTCAGCTGTTTTCTGTTTTTGTGGTACAGAAATAAACCGTTGTATTACAGTTTATTTGTTTTTGCCACTTTTTATGCGGGTTAATATACCTGTTGAATATTTTTTTATATTTTTTGTGATTCTGAGCGTATATAAACAAAGGATTTTTAATTGTATTCCGTATGAATGTATGTATGCAATAAAATAAATAAAGATTTAATAAAAAATTATAGACAATATTACAAGATTTTACCATTTATTGTTGTTTGAATTTTATCTTTAGTTAAATACACATAGGTACTTATGTTTAAAACGAGAGGGAGGCAGGGAATCCCTCGTCTTCCGCCGAGAGACGTCGAGTGGCATTCGACAGTATAACAATTTACCTTTTGATTAATTTTTTTTGTATAGTATCCAATTTAACCATGAAAAATCCTAACTCAAAGGCTAGGTTAGAATACATCCTCAGCTGTACAGATAATCGTTCGCGGTAAATAAAAATTCCGAACTAATAAATAACTAGACATGCGCTTTAAAACAGTTCTAAACCAGTTCGGTTCTGGTTTAGAATCGGTTCATTACTAGACCCGCGAACAAAGCTATTATAACGTTGTAGACGTACTCACTGTGTTCTTTAACCTAAATCACGGTTAGTCATATTATATTTGTCATTCTTGGCATTTTGGTTCGTTTTCTTTTTCTGGAAGGAGGTTGTTGAGGCGCATCTTACGATGGCTGAGGTACATTTTAGAACATGTATATATAGAAAAAAAGTCCTATTTTTATCTCCTAAAATATTTATAATAAATTTTAAAACACGGTGCATTTTTTAGTTTTAAACAAAACAGAATTAACCCTTAAGTAGGCGCGTGTCTTTTTATTACAAAAGTAGGCGCGTAGGGGTCAAACCAACTCCCAACCGTAAACATTCAATAATCACTTTTTAATTTTTTTTTTTAACTGATAAATTATATTTTTAGTTGGAAGCATTTTCTTCCAATGTATAAATAATAAAATAAAAAAAATGCATAGAAAAAAAAATACTCCTACTAAAACATTTAAATTTAATTTTGATTGAAATCATTGTCAATATATATTTTTTAAAATCAGATTATGGCACGATATTGAGAAAAAGATAAAAGCTGAATTTTATTATTTATAAGTACACTTTATACTTTGCCGAAGTTACCGTTAAATTAAGTATGGACCCCAATAGGTATTGTGGCTAGGCCCCTATTATTATAATAAAAAAGTATTATTATTTTAATTGCATTTGTTTTTTACAAATTTTTATATTTGGAAGGAGAAACATTAAATGAAACCAAAACAACGTAATTTTTCTTGAGAAATAAAACTTAAAATGTACAGGGTGTCCGGGAAATGTGGAAATCTCTCGCACACGTATGGAACAGATGAAAATAATACGACAAGTTTCTATAAAATTTTTCCGTTTAAGCCCCCCTGCGGAGATATGATCCCCTAAAGGAGGCACGCTAGAAATCGATTTTTCGTGAATAACTTTTAAAGCGCTCTGTATAATTTGATAATATTTTAGTACGATGCATACTAGTAAAGACCTCTTAAAATAGTGCCCTTGAAACTTATGTCGCTTCTTTAGTTTGCCAGGGACGGACTAGTTTTTGCACATTATTGATAATATTTTTACGCCCTGTATGGTGAAGACACAAAAAATATGTTTTTGGGTAGTTTAAACCTTTGCTAAAAAAAAGATACTCTTGTTTGACATCGATAAAATGAGCCGTTTTCGAGTAAAAAATTATTTAACAATAAGAGTTTATTTTTGTTTAATAATACAATATTTTATTTTCGATGTAATTTGTAATTTTTGATTCAGTATTGAAGTCCTCTCGTAGCAGGTCAGGAATTTGTTGCAAATGTTGTTAAAATAATTTTTTACTCGAAAACGGCTCATTTTATCGATGTCAAACAAGAGTATCTTTTTTTAGCAAAAGGTTTAAACTACCCAAAAACATATTTTTTGTGTCTTCACCATACAGGGCGTAAAAAATATTATCAATAATGTGCAAAAACTAGTTCGTACCTGGCAAACTAAAGAAGCGACATAAGTTTCAAGGGCACTATTTTAAAAGATCTTTACTAGTATGCATCGTACTAAAATATTATCAAATTATACAGAGCGCTTTAAAAGTTATTCACGAAAAATCGATTTCTAGCTGCCCCTTTTTTTTTATTAATTAATTAATTTTATAGAAACTTGTCGTGTTATTTTCATCTGTTCCATACGTGTGCGAGCGATTTCCCACATTTTCCCGGACACCCTGTATATAATACCTAATGGAGAGGGAGTTTGAAATTTGACAGATTTGTTGTTCATGTTTGGTTTTTATTTTAGTCATCCGTGGTTTATATTAATTTTTTTTTGGGGTAATTAATTAACCACAATAAATTATTAAAGATATTTTTAAAATATAACCAAGTATATTTACTATTTGCCCTTTGGCATATGTCATTAGTGTCAGAACACTTCGTGCACCTCCTTCGATGATGGTGCATGAGAGGCAAGGGGAGAGGTAATAGAACGGTTCTGCAGAACAATTCGATTATAAAAGGAAAACTTACGGGTTGTTCTGGGCGGTTCTAGAGCATAAAAGGAATACACCAATACATATTGCTCAAAACTGTAACGTTAGGGAGGCGGGTCGAGGTCAGATTGACCTCCACGGGCAAAAACGTGATTTTTTTGAATATAGGGTGTTATTTTTTGCTACTTTTTGTTACTAGCATATACCTAACGAGGTTTTAGGAAAGTACCCACAGATTTTTTTTTCTAGTTGTAAAAAAATGTCAAAGTTATTACAAAAGTGACAATGCTGGGGGTCAATTTGACGCCCGCGCGGTTAAGTAAGAACAAGCTCTTATTTATTATTTATTAAAAACATTACTTGCATATTAAAATTTTAACAATTACGACATTTTATATTTAAGATAAACAAATCGGCTACCAGATCATTTTTTCTATAACTTTAGTCATAACTAACTAACAATAAGTACGTAGGGTGTTCAAAAAGTTTTGAGATATACGTAGATACATTTATTTGATTTTTCAAAATAATTTCCACCACATTGAATACACTTTTCCATTTTAACAAACCAGAGACTGTAAATAGCTTTCCCCTTTTCATTTGAAATTTCAGCGCATATTTTATCCCAGGCCTCCAGTAGCGCGTCTTCAGTTTTAAACTTTTGTTCTTTCAGTTGGCTCTTGACAAAAGGAAACAACCTAAAGTCACACGGCGCCAAGTCGGGGCCTTAAGGCGGATGTTCCAAAAGTCTCAAGCCTGTATCTGTTAAAAATTGACTGTTCAGCTCGATGAGGTGGGGCATTGTCATGATGAAGGTACCAGCTAGCGAGTTGCGAGTTTGGGCGAATTACTCTCAACTTTTGAAAGGCATACTGTAGTGTACCAGAGAGCATTTACGGTCTTCTGTTCTCGGAGCATAACACGTTCAATTATTTCTCTTGAACCAAAGAAAACAACTATTATTTTATTTTACAGATCTTGATTTACGAACTTCGGTCGGAGTTTCTTCACTTTCGAGAACCCATATCTTATTCTGTTGTTTAGTTGAGACGTCGTAATAATAAAGATAAGTTTCATCTCCCGTGACGATCGACACTATGTCTTTAGATTTACCCTCCTGAAATTTGGACATAATTTTTTTACACCAATTCACTTTTTGTGTCTGCTGCTCGGTTAACTTGTGTGGAACCCAAAGAGTACAATTTTTCTAAAACCTAAGTGCTTATTTATGATCGTGTGTAATGTTGCTAAACTAATGTTCAATGTCTCTTCTAACTGTCGATTTGTTTCTATAGCTTTTGGACGGCAGAGATGTTTTCTGGGGTTACTATTTCACCCGGTCGACCTGAGCGTGGGGCGTCTTCAAGCGAAAACGAGCCCCGATGAAATTGGGTGTACCATCTGTATATGGTCGCACGAAATGGACAGTCATCATCAAGTATAGGTTTTATTTCTTCTAAACACTGTTCTTGAGATAACCCACGTGAAAAGTTGTGTTTCAAAATTGCACGGCACTCGATAGTCGTCCACGACGCCATTGCGCTAAAATCGCTGGACACGAACTGGTGCAAAACTAATAGTTTACTAATAACTATGTAGGACTACGACATTTCATGACATGTACAAACAAAATACATCAATGTTACTTTCCTGCACCGTTTAGTTATAAAATGTCTCAAAACTTACTGAACACCCTACGTATATGCTGGACATGCAATACAATTATAATGATATTTATGCTGTCAGCGCCAAATTCAATTTATTCTAGCGTTATCTATACATTGTTACAATATCCACAATAAAACGTCAAATAAAATGTTGATTTATCTTCTAGCCCGGTCTGCTTAACGTTTATCTGGTCGTTATATGAGATAATATTTTAGAAATTATTTATTAATAAATATTGACATTCTTACTTAGTACAAATTTATTGTTATTGCACCTAATAACATTTTAATTAAATAAAGGCACAGAACGCAATTTAATAAAAATATATATGTTTTTATTACGTTTTAATATCCAGTAAGAGAAACTTTACAAAACTTTTACATATTTAATTGATTTTATTTTAAACTACAAAATTTTTATGACTTAAAATTTTTACTTTTCAAGTGACGTCCCCTACGTTGCTGACATTTTTATTCCGGATATTTTGCTTAAGCTGTTCCAACGTAGTTGGAATATTTTCATAAACCCTTAGTTTAAGGTAACCCCCAGAAAATAATAATTTTTAGTAATATCCAGGCTCCAAGGGGACCACTGAATATCAGTCCTTCGTGCGATGGGTCTTCAGGAAACCTTTCTTTTAACAAATCTATGGATACTGTGGCAGTGTGGCAGGTGACTCCATCTTGTTGAAACCAGGTCGTAGCATTAGGTCTTTTAAATTGGTAAAGAGCTGGGACTAAGAATCCCTGTAACATTTCATAATAGTTATCAGCTCTTAACGTAACGGCAACTCCTATTTTATTTTTGAAAAGATATGGACCAATAATTCCACTTGCTGATATTTCAGTCTACACAAAAGTTTAGAAGAGTGAAGAGGACGTTGATATGTCTATCGGGGATTGTCCACTGACCAAAATTATCAATAAACGCCCTTTCGCAGAGCAATTTTTCGCCAAATTTTTGAAAATATGCAACTTAGGTCATAAATTTTTTTATTATTTGTAGTTTAAAAATAATATTAATAAAATATGTTTTGGTTTTCTAATGTTTGTTTTATTGGATATTAAGAGTGCTCATACAGTTATGGCCACCCTGTATTATTAACGCAGCAAATCACTAAAGGAAAAATTATACAAAGTGTTTTCTATATACTTTTTTACGAAAAAGTTTTCATAAACATATTGTCGGCAATATCACGAAGTGGCGTATCTTAAAATTTAGGAAAAAGTTGCTGTTTAATATTACTAATAGGCACAAGATAGATTTTGGAAGCCTTACGCCCAGTTTTATAATTGCGCGTTCAGTTTAAGTTTAGTTGAACTTAACTGGTACATGAGCTATTACTTTTGGCATTTACTTGACAGCAATATATTTTAAATGGGCAGGTTCATGTACCAGTTAAGTTTAACTGAACCTAAACTAAACTCGTAATTGTAAAACTGGGCATTAAAGTTATGTAGAAAAATGATTATTAGCTTATTTTATTTAACTTATAAAAAGTCAGCGCAAAAAATATCTAAAAGCACTATGATAAAATATAAAAAAAGAGATACGCCACTTGATATTGAAGACGATATGTCCGGACTTCGTTTCTAAGATACAGGGCGTTAAAGTTTTTAAAAAAGGCGGCATTTTTAAAAACCCTTTCCTCCGCTTAAATATAATTTGGTATGCTTTTTAGTGCAATAAGGCGCTTGTAAAGCTCTACCTACATAGATTAATATTATTGGAACCAGTGGCGTCTCAGTGAGCACCACAGCAAAAAAGTGGGCTATTGACTTTTCATATATTTTTTATACGTTTTTTTTCTATTAACCAAATAAAAATGCCACTTTTTGGTATCTTGCATTTTTTTCGTGTCTAGCTTCGTTATCGAAAAAAAAGTGAATACACTCTTAAGTCATTCTAAAAAGTATCCATAAATAGCATAAAATAAAATTATAAATTAAAACAAAAAAATTACCTCAGTTAATAAGGAAAATGAGGATTTTCAATAAAATACCCGACTTGTCATTGATTTTACGAAAACTGATTGTTTATTTTTTGTTTTTGTTTTTCATATCACGTAATAATCTATGTGAATTTTTTAAAAGAATTTATTGTGGCATTATTTTTTTCTGGAAAGCGAAGCTAGATACAAAAAAAATACAAAAACTGAGAGTTTTTAAAATGCCTTATTACAAAAAAATAATAAAAAGTCAGTGGCGCTACCGGACCTAATAATCTTATTCTAGGTAGAGCTTTACCAGACCAGCCCCTTATTACATTAAATCGGTGTACCCATTTTTATTTAAGCCTATTTAAGGGCTTTTAACGTATTTAAAATTATTTTAAAATCTTACAAATAAACCAAGTCTGTTGTAAAATATTATTACGCTTATAAATACTTTTTTTATAAAATCACCCCTTAATTCTTGCATCGTAGTTAGCCAACACCTTTTATTTTTTACAAAAATGTTTAAAAAATCTTATTGTTTTTAATGTATTAAATATTTTTATCAATTTTATTTTTTCATTCCCTTTTTTTTGCTTTTTACTGTTTAAAGCATGCCAACTTTTTGCATGATGAAGTTGTGAAGCTTTATATTTTTTCGGTAATAACAACTTTATGTTCACCTAATAAACAAGTATCAGAACTAGCAAAGTTAAGTAATGTAAGGCGTGGTTAACATACAGGCAGTCAGTCAGTTATACAGGTTGTTACGAAATTTATGCTTTAAATTTCAATGTCCTATTCCACGTCAAAAATAGGCCCTAGTTTTCTATATAAACACATGTTTGCAAGCGCTTTCTTTTAGAGATACAGGGTGTTTAAATTCGAAAAAAAAAAATTACTATTAAATCGCTTTAGATATTTAATTGGTATTTGGTTTATATTTTTATACCAAAAAATTTTTCTTGTTTATCACCGTTTAAATATTTGCTGCTTTCTTTATAAATATCATAAAGATAAAGTAGGGCAGAAAAAAATTTAAAAAGTTTTTTTTCTGGTTTAACTTATTTTTACTCTATTAATTAGAATTTTATTGTAGGCACTGGCCAAACGACCGCCGGCGGTTTTTCTTAATTATAAAAAACCGCTGTCGAGGGATGTGTTTAGATCTACGGATATAAAAACCGCCAAAAATGTGTTAATTAATCTGTTATTACCGGCAATTTTTACCTATTTTATCAGTCGATACCGCTGTCTGGCGGTTTGGCTTATTAAGACTATTAAAAGCCGCCGAAAAATAGTTAAAGGATTAATCTAACCTTAATAATTATTTATTTGGCTGTGCTGCAAGCGTTTAATGTTGTATTTTAGTTTATAGCACCCCTTGAAAAAACAAATTGTAGTAGTATAGCGGGATGCGATTTATGAATTCATACTGCGTGTCAGCACCTTCATGGAGTTGAAACGCAATAGCAAATACGAACAGTATCACCTTTATTTACCCCTTTAAACACTACGTGAGTTTGGTGCTGCAGTCTGGGAGGAATTTAAAAGCATGCAAATGCATAAGCGGTTTGTGAATTCCTACTGCGTGTCAGCGCCTTCATGGAGTTGAAACGCAGTAGCAAATACGAACAGTATCACCTTTATTTACCTCTTTAAACCCTACGTGAGTTTGGTGCTGCAGTCTGGGAGGAATTTAAAAGCATGCAAATGCATAAGCGGTTTGTGAATTCCTACTGCGTGTCAGCGCCTTCATGGAGTTGAAACGCAGTAGCAAATACGAACAGTATCACCTTTATTTACCTCTTTAAACCCTACGTGAGTTTGGTGCTGCAGTCTGGGAGGAATTTAAAAGCATGCAAATGCATAAGCGGTTTGTGAATTCCTACTGCGTGTCAGCGCCTTCATGGAGTTGAAACGCAATAGCAAATACGAACAGTATCACCGCCCTTTACCACTCTAAACCATACGTAAATTTTGTGCTACAGTTTAATAGAAAGTTAAAAGCATGCAAACGCATAATTTTATTACGAATGAAATTTAACCTGGTAACAAAAGGTCTGTGCCCAAAAGCATTACAAATCAGTCAAAGTGAATCAAACAGCTCAAATACAGTGAGATAATTAATACATAACCATTTTTAGAAAAAGTCATAGTTTATGAGTTCTTTTTGGGAATTTTGTTATTACATATTCGGTTTCATTTAAAAGACAATTTTATTTTTAAAATATTAAAATTAAACTTTTAGTTCTCTAATTGTACATTTTTATTGGTTAGCTATTAAGCTATTATTTGTTTATTTGTTTTGTCTTTTGACTATGGTCATACAGCAAGTATTTATTATATTTATTATTTATTAAGCTAATAAATATTTAAACTTTAATTTAAATTTGATACGAGTTATCTACGAATCATTGAATTGTTTGGTATTTTTTACATAAAAATTTGAGGACTTTAGTGAGACAACATAAATCAAATTTTAGACAGGAAATGACAGATATAAATGTCAAACTCACAGCTGGGCGCTATTTTAAAATGAAAAATTAAATGGAAAAAGTCATACTGTAAACATATTTAAAAAACAAACATTGACACACTACTTTTAGGTTATAAACCGTTTGAAATTCACATAAAACTAAAGAAAACAACCATATCATTCAATTAAATGCAATAGAGCGGTAAAGTAAAAGATTTAAGGCGGCGGCGAAGTGCCTCCTGTTGCCATGCAGTATGAATTCCAAATATAAAAACACATTTGCTTGTACTTAAAACATCCCAGGTTACAACATGCGTAGCAATTATAGGGCTGATTTCAGCGTTCTACTTTATGAATTCCTACGCAATATTTGTGCTGGCGCGTAGTAGTATTACAGTGTTCTAAAATAAAAACTCCCATTAAATCCTCCTGCATTTCAGCGCGGTAGGGTGTTGTAGCGTAGTAGGAATTCATAAAACGCTAGCGGGATGGGAACAGGCAAATTAAACCACTATTGTATTTATCCTAACGTTTCGTGGCTGGATTGCTACGTTATGAAAGATCTATAATTAAAAATTACACATTATAAAAGTATTTCGTCACATTGGCGCAATATTTTAGAACACCAAAAAACACTTTAAAAACAGGTATATTCAGGTAATGAAAACAGCAGTGTTAAAAAAATTAATAGAAATATTTAAATAACATTTATAACCCTAAATAATTATACATGTTAGCATTGCCAAGGAAGTTGCAAACTATTGGCGTTTAATCTAAATTATCATTTAAATGTAGTGGTTAAAATTCTGCATAAGTATTATCTTGATTTGATTTGAAATATAAAAACTATTAGCTTCATAAATTAAAAACTTAAGTAAGAATTATGTGCACGTTCTTACTATAAAGTTAAATTGGACCATTAGTTTTTTCTTGTAACATATGTGTAATTAGCTGTGATTAAATCACCCTTAATCATCTGTTACTTGCATATACAAAACTACTCAGAGTCTAAGAAGTAATAAACCGTTCTTTATCTGCAGAGATAGTAATTTTTAAGTAAAAAACTTGTTTAAAACAAGCTTGTATTAAAATTTACTAAAAATAACAAAATAAACTTTTAACTTTTTAACTTTCAATATCAGCAATCAACATATGTATAACCCAATAACACAAATTATATGATCTATAAGCTGGTCACAAAACTTAAGTACTTATATTTACTTCGTTTAAAATAGATCAAATTTTTGTTTATCTACACAGGTAAATCTCGTGACAGGTTTTCAGATCATAGTTATTTCTGTACTGAGGTTTATGTTGATACTAACAGCTTTAAGGAAAATATTTATTTTATCATTTTTAGTACATTTTAATGAAATTCATTTCTAACGTTGCTAAGTTGATATTGGAAAATTTTATTTTATTCTAACCAAATACCGTTTTTCAGCTGGCTTACATTCTTAAATCTTACACTTTTATGAATGACACTTTTTAAGTGACCACACAGAAAGAAGTCACTCGGTAAAGATCAGGTGACCTGGCTGGCCAAAGTATCCAGTACCGTAAACCAATAATATTTTCGTTGAAAGAATTTTCCAGGTACTCTCTAACCATACGGGCAACTAAAAAATAAAATGCAAAGAATACTTTTGTTTAGTGCCGTTATTATTATTAAATTCCTTTTGAAACTAAAAATATAAATATAAATCTAGTTAAACTAAGGTCAATGGCATTTAATTCTACCGGGTGTTGCATCGCCGGGCGGGACATAGGAAATCCCATGTAATTTTTAATGGGGTCAATTATTGGCTCCCTAATTATTTTAGAGAAAAATTCTATTAAAGTTTATTGAAGGGCATGCAAATCTAAGTCCATGGTAAAAACTTTAGATTTTTCGGTTAACCCGTTTGCTAGTTAGATGCTAATATATTTTTAAAAATTGTTACATTATTATCGCCTCATATTTCTGACCAACAATAAAAATACCAGTTAGCGTGACATTACGTTGTCATTTTGAAATTTAGTGCTTTATTATTATCAAAAATATCGTACTAACTGGTATTTTTATTGTTGTTCATACATATGAGGCGATAATAATGTAACAATTTTAAAAATATATTAGCATCTAACTAGCAAATGGGTTAACCGAAAAATCTAAAGTTTTTACCATGGACGTAGATTTGCATGCTCTTCAATAAACTTCAATAGAATTTTTCTCTAAAATAATTAGGGAGCCAATAATTGACCCCATTAAAAATTACATGGGATTTCCTATGTCCCGCCCGGCGATGCAACACCCGGTATAGACACCTACGGTACGTTAGTATTTAGGCTGTTAGCCTAGATTGTTCAAAGATAAAAAAATATATATAAAATTAAGACTTTTGGGAGAAAGACAATGGGTTTTAATCAAAATATTTTAAATTAAATATACCTACAAGTAAATAAATAATGAAATAAATAACGCCATTTATTAAATACTTAACAAATAAATAATACAATACTTGGTAAAAACGAAAAATAAAATATAACCAAAGAGGGTCATCTTCAGTGTGGCAAACTCTAGCACGAAGTGCTACTTATACTCAACTATAGCAAGATGTCGCCCTCAACTTAACGTTAAAAAATAATTCTTAAATCGTTCTTTATGATTTCATTTAGTCATTATTTATTCGTTTATACTATGTCTTGAAGTACTTTTTGCTTATGCAATAACAAAGATCGGTATTTGTATTTAAATTTGTTTAAATTAAAAAGGCTAAACTCATCGGGCAAAGAATTATACAGTTTAACAGCATTATAAATAAAACTTCGTCGAAAAATGCCCGTTTTATGTCGCTGTGTTGTGTATTTATTTGTTATTCTTATGTTTTTGTTATGTATATTTGAACAAGGTATAAATTTTGCCATTAACAAAGAAAAAGAGTGTAAATTAGTAAATAAGGCATGCAAAAAAGTTCCACAATGATGCATCCTACGATGTTTCATGTTAAGCCAATTGCATTTTGTGATTTTATGTGATATACGATCATATCTTCTAAGGCCAAAAACCATGTATAACCTACATTTAGATCCGCAGTGACAAGAAGCATATTTCGGATTTTTACGACCTCGCGCAGTGGGTGGACGAACATGCGCACTTAAAAGCCTTGGCAAAATACAAACACCGGCACCCCGTACCTTCGTCCGCGGTCTGACCGTAACGCTCATTAGCTACCGTACTTCGAACAGAAAAGCAGGACGCGTGCAAAAAATTCTTTCCTATAATGCGAATAGTTTGTTTGGGTCCGGGTGCGTTTACTCTCAACTGGCTTGCGTACAAACCGGTTTTTTCGCCCATGAAATGTAACTTTTGTTTCGCGCAGGTTATAACATTGGTAATCCATTGAGATCAGTGCCAAAAACCAATCTGCATCATGTATTTTGAGTTCTTTAAATCCTTGCCCAAATATTTTTAAAAAGTCCACCCCCACTAACAATTTAGTATTATACAATGGCTGAAAGAAAGTTATGAGAAATATCTTTTAAAATAGTATTTATTGTATAAGTGTTTATACAAAGTTCTTACGACACTAACAAACGTAAAAAAGACTACTAAAATATTTTAGCTTTCCTGGTTAATTCCGTTTACAGCATTGTGAGCTTTAATTCAATGGTTTTATAAACGTTCACTAAACATAAAAAAAGACAAAAAAATTATATCATTTTAAAGATATTAACTTAAAAATGGCTTTGAAACAAATATGTTTTTAGGTAACGCAAAACAGATTAGTGTAGATAAGTATGCGTAACCTACAAATAGCAATAAAACAGTTTAGATACATCCACGCATGTTAAGATTACTTGATTATTACCTTAAGAACTTTAGTAAGACAAGTATTGCTATAAAAGGTTACTAATATCGTCGCCACTTTATCAGGGATCGGGGTTTTAGCGTTTATTCAGATAGCACCGTTTGATATCACTGTCAAATATCTTCGTTTTTAGTCTCAGGAACGCCAAAAATACAAACATTCAAACTTCGCGCGGCTTGCTCGTGCGAATCAAGGTTGTCATGAGCAGGGATGTATAAGATACCCTATACAAAGCATCTGAAATACAAGATGCAAGATATTGAAAGAAAAGCATGTCCCCAAAGAAAAAAAACGCTACACTGTTTTTCAGATCGATTGATCTTTCTAGTTCCTACAGAACAAGTTTTTCAAATTAATTTTTTTATTATTTTAACCTAAACTTTTTCCGTTCTGTTCGCGAAACATTTCAAATTTAATTTAAATTATTTAAACAAAAATGTTTACGGATAATATCTTTTTGTATTAATTCCTATACAAGGTGGCAGCGAAGGTATCCAAGATACTTCGAATATGAATTATCTGACTAATTTTAAGCAAAAATGATTCTATTCACTTTTTCCGAATTTCTTACGGTCCTGGAATTATCTGGGTTTTAAGTTTAAAGCTTAAGAGAAAATGTGATTAATTTAAATAAAAGTGTTAAGACAGTGCAATTATTAAAGATGCTCAATATGACCTCTATTCTAACTGAGCCGGTAATACTACAGATGACAATTTATGGACAAACTATCATTATTACAACTCAAGGTCGCATAATGTAATTTCATTACTCTAAAATTTATGTCTTGGCAACTTTAAACCCTAATTATTCAAGAACCGTTCAAGGAGAGATAGCGCCATGTTTTTCATACCAATTTTATACCAAATGGACTTTATTTGTAGTAGTAGAATAGTGTTAGATAGTCAGCAAAATGAGGTGCCCCAACGAGAAGTTTCCAAACGAGAAAACACCATTTTAAATATATGTTACCATCTCTAATCAATATTACAAATTTTTGGATAGTATTTCTTTTAAATTTTTGGTCCTCTTATAGTTTCAGGATTTTATGGTAGCATTTTTTTCCACCTTTTAAAGGCATCCTTTGGGCACGTAAAATTCCCAGCAAACACTATTTGCCGGCAATATACATTTTTCATATTGGCATTGATGGTAAAGCATTGGCAATTGGTGGCAATATTATGCCAACATCTAATACGCATTAAAACGTTAACCATAAATAAACACTCAATTGCCAATAAATTTTACATGCAGGCGAATTGCCGGCAAGCATACAAAAATGGCGGCATACCAATCCTGATTAAATAAAACATGCCTTTTGTTGCAGCCAAACAAATATTGGATTTTTGAAGGTAAACCTTCAACGCATATTAATACTTTTCAAACCATATTATTAACATTGGTAGTTAACTAACATTCGAGCAATTTTTTTGATCTGTTTTATTTATAATGGCGGCTAAACAACATTATTTTATGTTTTTTACATAATTTAAAGGAAATGGCCTTTTCCTAACATTTTATTGATACAAATCAGGCAAATAAAAATTAAGTCAAACAAAATGTTTGCTTGCAGTACTTATTTAATGATAAATGCCATTATCCTAAACGCATTTTTTTGGCAATAACTTATTAATGATGGATGCCATCATCCTAAACGCATTTTTTTGGCATAACTTATTAATGATGGATGCCATCATCCTAAACGCATTTTGTCATCATAAATTATTAATGACGGATGCCATCACATTATCTGCAACACGTGGCCTAATAACGGCCAATTGCCCACTTTCGCGTCTTTTTGATACCTTTTTGCCAATGCCTTGCCATTAAAGAGTGTTAGCAATGCCAGTAAATTAAATGTACAACGCTGGCAAAAAATGTTATATGGGTTATTACAAGTATTTAATTTCCTATTAGCAAAAGTCTTGTTTTTAAAACTTTGATTGCTAAATAATATCTAAAAAATAACAAAATTTATGCAGATTCTTAGGCGAACAATTAAAAGATTATTTACTTATGTCCAAGTATATGTTGGCAACCGGGTCAAATACAGAACTTACACTTGTTTTCACTGTACAAATACGGTAAACGCATGACAATTACTGGGATTTTATAGTTTAAATGGACCTTTAAGTTTCTTCATATGCATATTACGAGTCCTCAGACTGCCATGCTCGTGCTTAATAGGAGAAACAGTCCATTTCTCTTTGTCACACGAACAGGTGCTTCTAAAAGAGGAAGAAATATATCAAGTTTCTTAACCATATCTTCTTAAATTCTTTACAATCGCATATAATGTAAACTTTTGCATTACTAGGATTTTAGAAGGTACTTCTTAAACCTACATCGCTATAAAAGTCAATTTCTGTCATAAAGAAACGAATAAACGGTTTAACAAAAATCGACTTTAAATCAATAATAAAACGCACTTATAAGTAAAAAGTAATAAAAAAGGAAGTCGGGTAATACCATATTAAGGTGCTCGCTCACTAAGGCGTCGCGTCGCGACGAGTCAAAATTCACCGAAGAAGTTTGCATGTATTTTAATTAAACCCGCCAGTATAGGCGGCGCATCTATATTGGCGGTGTTTTATTTAAATACATGTAAACTTCTCCGGAGAATTTTGACTCGTTGCGACGCGTCGCCTAAGTGGGCGAGCACCTTAATGGTATTAACTTATAAAAAGTTTTTTTAGTTATTGACATTGAGTACCCGATTAATTTTTTTATTTTTTTATTTTTTTATTATTTTGTACTTTTTAGTAAGTTTAAATATTATTTTGAAGTCGGTTTGTTTTTTGCCTCTTAGTTTATAAATATTACTATTAAATCGGTAAATATACATTAAGACAGACAAGAACGTTTAATTTGATTGGTTTGGGGCATACCCCCAACTAGGGGTAGCGCGTACAGGGGGCTTAACTAAAACTTTAACTTTTTTCTTAACTTCACTTCTACTACCTACTTCTTATTTAAAATTTTCTAATTTCTTTTTCTTAACTTCTCCTGCATTCTTAGGGAACTGTGTTTATATACAAAGTTGAATTCGGTTTTTGGTGACTTAGCACGTTTACGACCTTGCCCGTTCGGTTCGAGGTCTAAAGGTAAAACGTGCTCATCGGGCAAGTGAGGCAACTTATATAAAATATTCTTTTAACTCTGCTACTAGGACGTCTTTTAGTTCGGTGAAAAGATTAAGTTTGCTCCAAGGTTGTCGATTCTGATTTCTTCCATTTTGTATTAAGTATATTACCTAACCAGAGGCAGCTTTGCTGCACGAAGAACGTACAACAAAGAGAAACAATAGATCTAGTACCTTTCTCTCTTGCGATCCCGATTTGATTTTTTATAGGACTACCGCGGAGGTACAATCTTTCAAATAAAAAATAATTTTAAAAATCGGTCCACAAACGCCGGAGTGATCGCGTAACATACAGAGAAGTCGGATAAAAATGCTCGTTATGTTTGATAACATTAAACCTATTCACCAGAGCTAAAGTGATTTACTACTATCTTATGATTATTATTAGTTCCCTTGGGTCTTGATAAATAAGTTTTATGCTATTGAAAAACGCGTTGGGGAACCTTTTTTGATCTGTGGAATGGTCCGATCTAAACTATATCTAACTTACATATGCAAAATTTGAAACTGTGATCAATGCGTGATATTGCGTTTTCTTTATAGCTTTGGTTGAAAAGCAAGGTCTACCATTATTATGTTTTTGCTTTTTAACAGATAGTTGTACAGAAAACGCACATGTTACGCGTTGGTCACGGTTTAAAATTTGGCATATGTAGGTAACTTGTACAGAGTATAGTTCTTAAAACCTCAAAACATATTTATTTTAATTGAATATGGTGATAGGAAAACACATCCCGATATTAATCGTTGCTTAGTTGGGTACATCCCAAAACTTACCGACTATATATAACTATTTTATGGGGGGCTTTTTTCCAAAAAGTTAAGTTAAAAAAATTAAGAGAAAAAAAGTCCTCGCTCAGTACAAGAAATAACCAACAACCTGTGGATTTGAAACGAAATAAAAAAACTACATGCTCATTGGATTTTTTTTTCATTCAATTATACCGTCATATTTCAATTACTGTGTCTACTTGTATAATATCATATTTTCATAAATAAGTAACTAACATCATATTTTAATAACTATGTCGGATTTGTATAGTATAAATGTATAAATCAAAATGTATTGTCTTGGCTCTGTTTATAGGTGTTAATATTTTAAATGTTCAAGTATCAAATACAAGGTGTTTATTGAAAAACTTACCACTTTATTTATCTGGCGAAAAGAGACATATTCAAGAAAATCGAAAGGATATTTATTGTTATCGTTTTTGTACAGAAGAAAAAGAACGGCACCCACTTTAACCCCTTAACCACCAGGGCCACCAACCGAAAATTCTTAAATAAGAAGGGGGTCGAGTTATACATCATTTTAAAGCTTCTGGCAAGTAGTAACAACAAAGCGAAAATGATGCGTTTTCTTGTTTTCATGTCGGTATTCTTTGTCTATTCTCTACCTGATACCTTTTATTTTTATAAAGGTGTATATTTATTTTTGACTAAGACCAAGACTACGAGTTGCCTACGTTTAGAATTTTAAATAAATTTAAATAAGTTTCAAATAACAAAAATATATTTTTAATAACCGACAATACGGATTATTAACAACAGTTGATTAAATTTCATCTGATCGCTGTACGAGGTAAGTATCTTATATTTTCAATGTTTAAATGATAGTTTTTTTTATTATAACATTATTTTAATCCTAAAGAAGTTTTTTAAATATTATTTTGTTAAAGTTTAAAAATAAGGGTAGTTTCGTCTTATGAAAAATTTGTAATTTCCATTTACTTCGTATACGCTAGGATTTATTTAAACTTTGATCAATGTTTTGTTAGTTTAGGCATATGCGGAAATATTTATTATTTTAAGAAATAAAAAATACAAAAATTTGCCATATAGGTAGTTCATAAATTATGCCAGTTAATGTATATCCTGTAACAAAAAAATATATTGGAAAATGAAATTTACCAAAAATATAAAATATAGAGTAATAGCTTTTAAAAGACCGGATTGCTTTCGTGACCAACCCTGTATACATCAAAATTATTTTTGGTAATTGTCGATAAAGTTAAATTTTGACCAAATTTGGTATACAGACATATTGAGATGTGGGGTGCTGATCAAACAAATCTTAAAGATTTTTATTCGGAAACGTTTTGTTCCCGAGGTATCCATCATCAAAGTTAAATATCAAACTAACTCAATGTTCACTATATTCCTCATTCTTTTGGCACACAATTCTTGATTTTAAGTTAAGGTGGTACACACAATATTTGATTTTTTCTTTATGACACCCCGTTTTTTATGTACTTGCTATCTTTTATAAAAAGTAAAAAAATACGAAGGTTTCCTTTAAAAAGCAGGAAGCCATGCACGGCTCTGTTCCGGCGCATCCGCCATAACTTGCGACTATCGAAAGTAAAGCTATGCAATTTAATTCAAAAAGTGTAAAATACGTAGAAAATGGGGTTATAAAAGGTGAAATACAAATATTGTGGGCCACTTTAGTTTAGAATCAAGAATTGTGCGCAAAAAGAAAGGGAATTATTGTGAAAATTAAGTTAGTTTGATTTTCAACTTTGATAATGGATATCTCGGAGACGAAACGGTTTTGTAAAAAATCGGTGATTGTCTAGAAAGTGGAAGCAACTTTGATTTTGTCGAAATTTGGCATATGAGAGTTTTTTTGGGCGCTGACACAAATCTAGAAGAATTTTTTTGAAAACGTTTAGTTCCCGAAATATTCCGATTTTCCTTCTTTTGCACACAATTCTTGATTTAAAGTGGTCCACAATATTTTATTTTTACCTTTTAAAACTCCGTTTTTCTACGTATTTTACATTATTTTTGCGTTAAATTGCATAGCTTTACTTTGAATCATTTTAGTCTCAGTTTGCCATGAAGCCCTATGTGTATGTATGGTTGCGGCATTATTAAAGTAAAGCAATGCAATTTAATGCATAAATAATGTGAAAAACGTAGTAAAACGGGGTTTTAAAAGGTAAAAATCAAATACTGTGGGCCAGTTTAGCTTTAAATCAAAAATTGTGTGCAAAATGAAGGGGGAATATAGTAAAAATAAGATTAGTTTGATTTTCCACTTTGATGATGGATATCTCGGGAACGAAACGTTTCCGAAAAAAATTCTATTAGACTTCATGATCAATACCCCAAAAAACCGCATATACCAAATTTTGTTAAAATCGCAGTTGCTCCCACTTTCTATATAATTACCAAAAATTCTTTTAGATTCGTGATTAGCGCCCCAAAAACCCTGTATACCAAATTTCGTCAAACTCGGAGTTTCCGCAACTTTTTAGACAATTACCTTGTTTTTAAATATGGATATCAAGTAAATTACCTTTGTTAAACGACTGACTCACCCTGTATTTTAATTAATATCTTACCTATAAGAAAAAAAAGTTTTGTATCTTAACTTTAAACATTTATTTAAAAGAGTCTTTTCTATTTTTTTTTATACATAGACATATTGAGATAACAACGTTATAATCCCATCTTGCTTACAGCTTTCTTTACCGATTTCTTTGCCTTGGACATCTGAAGTGAAATAACATTGAAAACCAATTTCCTGCGCTTCTTTTGAAAGTCAGCAAGATTTTCCTCTACATTTCGTCGTTCGACAAACTCCAGTTTGGTAAGTTCATCTATCGTTTCTTCAAAGTTGGTAAAATCAGGAGGTCGTGTAACGGGAGAATGTCTTGTCAAAGTTCTATCAGCAGAACCAGGAGAGAGCGTTCTATCCAATTCAGTAGGACACGTGCAATCCGGATTGACTCTGGATAAGCCAGGGACAGTTCGTGGAAAATTAGGAGGTGGTGCTGGTCTTGGAGGGATAGGAGAACTTAGTGGCAATTGCCGACCAACTGATACTGGTGACCTTTGATTGAAACTACTTAATCCCATACGTGGCCTTGGGCGAGAAGCTTGAGATGGTCCAGGGCAGGAACAATCATCATCGGCCATTGTGTTCGTTTTGGGTGTACTTTGTTATCGTATTTATATTATTTTTAATTTATTACAGTAATAATTAACACTAAAATTTAAAGAGTTAAACTGGCACAAACTGTCAATGTTGTAATGTGACAAACACGTCAAGTTTGGATAAGGTAAATTAAGGTGTTTTTCTAGTAATAACAATCAAAAAATTATACAGTGCAGTACTAACTTGACAATATACATCCGTGTTTTTAAAAGATACCGCAACTTTTAGATATTTTTCAAAATAAAAAAGCTGCATTTAATAAATAATTTATTAGCCAAATTATTTGATGTCTAGGAAGTTTTGGACATGTGGAGCTGGAGAGTTATATCGACGCTATTGTCAAAATTTCCAATTTTCTGCTACAGGTAAATTGGGTAAGCCTAATTAGGCAAGTTTTTAAATCTTTAACATTTTTAATTTATTAGGTGCTTCAATGTTACGCCGCATTTTAGACTATAATTACAATAACGTTTAATTTTTTAAAAACCACTAAAGCTTTGATTAAGATATTAAGTATCTGGAGGTTTTAAGAGGTCTCTTTTTGGGTAAAACCTACAGTAATTGTTTACAAAACGGACGCCTCGCCGATTTTAATAAAATTTGGTATACGGGGGTCTTTTGGGGCGCTGATTACGAATCTGAAAGATCTAGTTGGACACATTTCGTTTTCATATATAGATATTTAGTATCACTCTTGAATAGAAAACTAACCTAAATTCACTACATTTCCCCTTCTTTTGCACGCTATTCTTGGTTTTTCGCTAAATTGGCACTTAATATTTGATTTCAACCTTTTAAAACCCATTTGTCTATTTATTTTACTCATTTTTTTCATAAAATTTTAAAGCTTTACTTTCGATCACAGAAGCCATGGCTACTGTGATTAAAATGTCTGAAAGTAAAACTTTGCAATTTTATGGAAAACTGGGTAAAATAAATAGAAAATTCTTTCGTCGCCCGGGTAGCCATTTTCTTTACGTGTAAAAGGTATCATAAGACTCTATACACTTCGTTACATCGGTCCGTGTCTGACTTCCGGCTCCCGCTTAGTGTGAAAGGGTGCTTACCCTCGACCGCGCGCGTTAATATTTACGCTATTTCAAAATTCTGCAGATTTTGCGATTTTCATATGTTCTTTGAAATAACAGGTTTGATAATCATCTTTAACCGATAAATTAAGAATGGACAAATTTTGTTTAATTTTTATATATTCCGTGAAACAAGAGGTTTGGTAAACTCCCTAGACTGCTTAATTGCCAAATAGGTAAATTTGATTAATTTTAAAAATCTAATTATAAGCAATTAAATTGCTAATTTGGAAAAAAATTTAAAGCACCTACATAAACTTAAAATGGAAAATTAAAAATTATTTATTTTACATGAAACCGAACCTTTTTGGGTTCCTTGACAATATTCTTATACTGTCTGCACGTAATATTGTTTTATTTTTTAATAAGTATTAAGTAATATAACCTGCTTTGTTATCAGGGTCGTAATTGCGGGGGCTAAAGGGGACTTAGCCCCCCAAGACGGCGATTAGCCCCTCAAAGTAATTGGGCGTTTAAAATACAGGGTGTGTTTAAAAGGTCTGAACAAAGTGTAACCACAAATTCCTTGGGAGAAAATACAACGATCTAATCTAATTTATCATAGTCGAAAAGTATATCATGCAAGATACAGGGTGCCAAAGTTTCCGTTGTATTTTGGTTACTTTTTTAATATCTTTTTATTATATGAAACTTTTTCATAAAATTTGGTATTAGTGGGTTTTCCAGGGTGAAGAACATACCTACATATGGAAGGAGCCACCTGCAGTCCTTCGCTTATGTTCGAAATGCAATTACTTTTTCATACCCCTGTATATTATAGCTTCGGTAAAGAATTTTACTTCTACCAGATTTTTTAAACAAAAAATTTATAGAAGATATATTCTGTATTGGTTCGGCGGATTTATTTAATTGATGGTATTTATTTGGGTACACGCCAAAAACGGATCGGAAACAAAATTTAAAAACCACAAAAAAATTTAGAACTAGAAACTAAAAATCGACGTTGTCAAGATAAAACTGAATAAATAAAATTAAAATGTTAACTATTATTTAAGTTTAAATAAATTTAGGGTTCAATTAAAAAAATAAAAACGTTTGACATCAAATGTACAAAATATTTTTGTTGTGTCTATGACACTATGACACAACAAAAACTTAACATTTAATGTGAAACGTTTTTTTTAAATATCCCAAAACTTAAGCCTAATTTTAAAATTTTAAACCTAAATAATAGTTAACTTTTACATTTTTTATTTTTATTCAATTTTATCTTGACAGCTGTGGTAAACTTGCTACCAAAATGTCGATTTTCAGTTTTCTTTTTTGGCGTGTACTTAAATAAATACCATCAATTAAAAAATGTATACTCAGTAAATATCGCTATGAGCAACCGTTTATAAAATATTCCGGATTAAACTTTTCATTCCACATAAAGAATTTCTCCAGTCCACTCGGATTTTTATAAAAGTTGTCTACAAATGCTACACAAATTACTTTCGCAAAAACACAACAATAACGCAATTTACCTTAGTTAAAAAGTTGATCTTTTGGGCAATACAGGATGTCAATGTAAAAATAAAATAGAAAATTAGAAACCTTGTAGCTTCTTAAAGATCAACTTTTCGACTAAGATAAATTGCATTAGATCATTGTATTTTTACCCAAAGAAATTAAAAACATAATCAAAAAACTACAAGGTGCAACCTCTACATTTTACAACAAAAACGTTAACAGTTTTTGATTCTTCACCTTGGAAAAACCTGTAAAACCTAAATTTTGTACAAAAAAATTCAATATTAAAAACACCAACATAAAATGGAAAGTTTGATACCTTGTATCTCGAAAACCACCAACTTTTTGACTTGATATACATATGTAATTATTTTTTTCTTAACTTTTTGTTTAATCATTTTAAAATATAGCCTATAACACTCCTAAATGTAGCTTTCTGATAGTAAAAAATATTTCATAATCAGTTCAGTATTTCCGAAGATTAGCGGCTACTAACAAACAAAGTTACAAATTTTACCTCTTTATAATATTAGTATAGAAGTATAGATTAGTTGTTTTTTGGGCCCAAGCATTTTGTATAGAACGTTTAGACACACCCCTGTATATAAGTGTTTTTCGAAAAATGTACTATATAAACTGGAGCTTAAGCCCCCCAAAAACATGTTGTACATATTTTATTGGTATTTTATTTAATTTTTTTACATGATAAAACAAGACGTGTTAGAAAAATAAATACCATTTTGTTGTTTAATGTTAAATTTATTTGATGCATTGGTAAAATATGTAATGAAGAGCAAAGACATGAATATCTATAACAGGTGTAAATGGTGTTTATTAGAATTAACTTGTCAAGCATTTAAGTAACTATTCATAAGGCATTCGATCTGCTATGTACTTGTAAGGACATGCATAAAAGAAATAAATAAAATAAGTTGTACAATATAAATGTGCTTGTTTATTTTTAAATGATATTAGGTTTGTTCCAGCAGGCTGTCAGAAATGTTTGCAACCGTTCGGATTCTGCGCACGTCAAATTTGTCGTTCCAGCAGTGCCATGTTTCTAACATTATACAATTGTTTGTTGTTCCAGCAGTAGTTTTAAAATGTTGGAAACATGTTGGAAACTGTTTGAAAAGTTTGCAAACTTTCTTCAAACATTACTGACAATTTTTAACATAACCTTTCTTGTATTGACGTACAAGCAGTATTCACGCCCTGTTTATTTTTCGTTCCAGCAGCGTTTTACGATTTTTGCTAACATGTTTGCAACATTCTGCTGGAACAAACCTATTATACAAAACTTGCAGAATACTATGATTTATGGTAATCAAATATTCAATGTGTACACTGAGAAATTTTTTTATCGTAGTAGCAAAAAAAAATAGCTATGGTAGCTAAAAATCCTAATTAAATAGGGGACAGAAAAGAACTTTTTTTTTTTTCGCTCTTTCGGGGTCATTCCACCCAGGCCCGACACCCATTCACAGACCATTCATTCCATAACTTGGATGGTTGTTGCTCGGTCCGTTCGTTCACCCCCGAGCAGAACACCGCGTGCCGTTGCTCAAAACCGACAACGCCGGTCACCCATCAAGTTATGGGCGCGCACTTCACTGCTTAACTCCGGAGATCGACGCTGCCGATACAACCGGAGCAGCCACAAGCGCGCAAGAAAAGAACTTGGTGCTATTTCAGAAAAAAAACACTTTGCTGAAATGACTTTGTTAAGGTAGCTAAATTACTTTACAAAATCTAATTTGCGAGAACTAAAAAGCCACCTGGCTATATTAACTAAGTCTACTTTGGTATTTTAGCAAAGTAAATATTTAGTAACAGCAAAAATCTTTGCTACCCTGAGAAGCATTTTTTAGCAGTAATAATATGCCTTTTAGTAGTAATAAATAAATGTTGCTGGCATAGAATAGCCTTTTATTGCCAGAGCAAATAACTTTGCTAGGTCAAATAGAGATTTTTACTGTAACAAACGTTTTAGTTAAAGTAGCAAATAAACTTTAGTGCTGTAGTAAGATATGTTGCTGCGGGAGTATTTTATTTTGCTGCGGGTGCCAAATATTTTGCTGAAAAATATACACGACTTTCGCTTTGTATTTTAGATAAATTAAACACTGTTTTAAAACACCCCGTATACGTGAATATATATGTATAAATACATTAAAGATATATTTATTTATTCATTGGAATTATTGTTTCAAATATCCTAAATAAACTGTAAAAATTGCAAAAGTTACACAAAACATCATAAATTATCAAGAATTTAGCCAATAATTTTTTTTATGTAACTGTTTTTAATAACTCGAAAAAATTATTCAATGAGTTTTAAAATACATTACAGATTTTTTCTTCGTGTATTGTCCTGAAACAACTGTGTAAAAGGTTAAAAGATTGTTTAAATGTTAAATTTATTTGATGCATTGGTAAAATATGTAATGAAGAGCAAAGACATGAATATCTATAACAGGTGTAAATGGTGTTTATTAGGATTAACTTGTCACACCTTTAAGTTACTATTCATAAGGCATTCGATCTTCCATGTACTTGTAAGGACATGCATAACAGAAATAAATAAAATAAGTTGTACAATATAAATGTGCTTGTTTATTTTTAAATGATATTATAACAAAACTTGCAGAATACTATGATTTATGGTAATCAAATATTGAATGTCTACACTGAGAAATTTTTTTGATCGTAGTAGCAAAAAAAATAGCTATGGTGGCTAAAAATTCTAATTAAATAGGGGACAAAAAAGAACTTTGCTATCTCAGAAAAAACAACTGAACTGAAATGACTTTGTTAAAGTAGCTAAATTACTTTACAAAATCTAATTTGCGAGAACTAAAAAGCCACCTGGCTATATTAACTAAGTATACTTTGGTATTTTAGCAAAGTAAATATTTAGTAACAGCAAAAATCTTTGCTACCCTGAGAAGCATTTTTTAGCAGTAATAATATGCCTTTTAGTAGTAATAAATAAATGTTGCTGGCATAGAATAGCCTTTTATTGCCAGAGCAAATAACTTTGCTAGGTCAAATAGAGATTTTTACTGTAACAAACAACGTTTTAGTTAAAGTAGCAAATAAACTTTAGTGCTGTATTAAGATATGTTGCTGCGGGAGTATTTTTTTGCTGCGGGTGCTAAATATTTTGCTGAAAAATATACACGACTTTCGCTTTATTTTAAAGTTTATTTTAGATAAATTAAACACTGTTTTAAAAAACACCCGCATATGTGAATATATATGTATAAATACATTAAAGATATACTTATTTATTCAATGGAATTATTGTTTAAAATATCCTAAATAAACTGTAAAAATTGCAAAAGTTACACAAAACGTCATAAATTATCAATAATTTAACCAATAAATTTTTTTATGTAACAGTTTTTAATAACTCGAAAAATTATTCAATGAGTTTTAAAGTAGGTACATTAGAGATTTTCTTCTTCGTCTATTGTCCTGAAACAACTGTAAAAGGTTAAAAGATTGTTATTTGAAACATGGTAAAAATTAATTAATAGGAATTAGTAATTAAAAAAACCTTTAAGTATTATTAAATTTATTTATTTTTAAATCCTTAGAGTGTTTTTTTTATGACAAAATACCATTAAATTGTGTAAAAAACTCTACAAAATCGTATTTTTAAATAACTAAAAACGTCTAACTTGTCCTTAGTAAAAGTAATACATACATGTTCGTTATTCTTTATATACTATATTGTTTCTTCCAGGAAAACCTCTAGACTCCTATTAAATCTTTATATATATTTTTTAATTCACCTTAAAACAAATACGTAATAACGTTATATGAGGTAATAACTATATTATAACTGTTGTTTACACGTTATAACCTATAATAGGAGTAAAAATTCTACCCTTCAAAAACTTCAACACAGTATAAAAAAGTATTATAATTTCTATCTGTGACTTCAAGCATTTGAAGGTCAAATTTTTAATTACAAATACGAAAACATCCGGGATTTAACGACACCAACACGAATATACGAGATATGTAACAGCCCGCGCATACACAGTCAAATTTTCGGGGATGCACCTACATGCACCCTTAAATTCGGCAGTTTCTCATGGAAAGTCCGCGATTAAACTGTTCCGTAACTAAATAAATGGTGGAACCACGTCGTCTTTAGGGAATCGAGTACTGACGAAATATGCCGAGAGAGATCTGATCCCCTCCTAAAGGGACAATTTACAAAAAGTTTAGCTGTGGTAGCAAAAATATTTAGTAAAAGCTGCAATAAATTCTTTATACATTTTTATATCAATGGTGGCTAAAAGCTTTGCTATTCTGGAAAAGAGCTTTGCCAAACTGGAAAGATTTTAATTTACAGTTGATAAAACTATTTTGCAAAAAAGACAGTGTCTGTTATTGTAAAATTTATTTTATTACAGTAGCACAATCCTTTATAACTTCAGTTAAGAATTTTTTAGAAAAGTCGTTTTTGCTTGTATAGTAAAGCCAACTTGCATAAATAGAAATTTGATTATTCCAGCCAAAAAAATGTTAGCAAAATTTTTTTTGCTACGCGTTTTCTCAGTGTACTTATTTTTCCTAATTACAAACGAGTTAGTGCCTGGTAAAATTAACAAAATTTGAAATATTTTCAAAATCTTTAAAATAAATTAAGTTAACCATGACTTACATTTACCACCAAATTTGTTTTAAAATGAAACTGAGATTAGTTTACGCTATTGAAAACTAAAAATTAAGCGACTTGGCAACGTTGCAGTTGCAAATTTAAAACATAATGACATTTCATAATCAGTTTTGCATTCTGTTGTTGCAGTTAATATTCTATTTTTTAAAGAATTTTATGATTTATGGGATAAATGTAATAAATAATAGGAAAATAGTTAGTCTACAACTAGTGTTTAGCGTTTAAGTGGTTGCCATCATGGATTTCGTTAAAAATTAAGCAATGAAGCAAAACGTGCGAAGTCAGTTTTAGTTTATCTGCAGTTCAAGTCTAAATAATGAGGAATCTACGCTTTATGGCTATATATAAAGTTTTGAAACACTGACTATTATCCTGCTTTGTGTTTTTGAGGTTGTCAGACAATGATGCCATATATTTTTGTGAAATTTAATAAGTAATCATCAGATATCCATTTTTATCAGCTGTTTGACCGAATTGCAACACTGTGCTCCTTAATTTGAATTCTCATTATACCCTGCAAGGTTAACGAAGAGGCAGTCGGCATCACTGTACGTTCGTGTTTACATCCCCAATACCTTTTCATACAACGCCAATATGGTTAAGGGTCATTTTAAAACCAATAAATTGTAAAGAACTAAAATATTTTAAAATGTGAAATCAGTTAAGTCTTACCACCATATTGTTGTTTAGTGCTATTATAATAGTAGGGGAGCCAAGAGGTGATTTCGGGATTTACTACAACGTGGTAGATTAATATACCGGAGGTTACCTTGTACTCGGTTTAGTATCTCCACCAACTATGAGCTATCGTATGACAGGGATGATCATCAAAAATCAAAATATATCCATCAGAAATTGTCCAGCGCGTCAGATTAAGATAGGTTAAGTTAATTACATGCTAAATAGTGTATATTCCACTAATCTGACAATATGAGAGTGACGTAGAGGAAACAGGGAGCTACAAAAACTTCAGATATGCGAAGGTGGCTATTTTTTAATTTTAAAGAAAATAATTTAGGGATAACTAAACATATATGTATATTACGATACGACCTGAACGATTTCACAAGCCGAAATAATAAAGTATTTTTTTGACATATTTAAAAGTCTATAGCCGCTTCCCCTACTGATGAAAAGGTATACATTATATAACATTTTTTCTTCTTATCATCTAAGCTTTGCAACCCAATAGGTCTTTATGACGCTCGAGTAAATCCCCATTTAGCATCGTGGGCTCTCTTACTATAAAAAAACCCTTTGTATTAAATGCATTTGTCATATAAATGTAAAATTAATTTTTAAAAAGTGATGCTAAACTTTTGGAATCACCTTATACCTATATTTAAGAACGTACTGAAAGTGTACGGGAAGTCCGGGAAACCCCGCCCTCCTAAGCGAATTTGATAAAATTCTGAAGTGTAAGTAACATATAGGTCTCTATTAAAAACGCTTACGCTTGTTATCATGGCCAAGGCCTTAGCCATATAGATTTGATAAAGTGTTTTTGTTTTATATTCTAAAAGTACTGTACATTTGACATTAGCTGTTTTTGAAAAAAAACCTTTAATTTCTATTTATCAAAGAATTTTAGGTACAGAAATTTATAAAATGAAAATTATTAAAAATATTAAAATAAATTTTACATAACCATACAGAGTTATTTTAATTATTTATTTCTCTTGGTACAGTTATTAAATTAATTTGGGTAAAAGCCAATATACCCATATAAAGTGGTTTTACCGAAGTCAGAATAAATAGAAATAACCACATATAAACCTAAATACTTTAAACCGATCCTACAACCATAAAACGGAAATACGAACAAATTGCAACGAATTTAAAAAGCAGGAAAAAATGAAACAGGAAAGCCATTGATTTCATCGCTGAAACAGACCAAAAATTTGTACTCAGATATTTATTAATTTGAACAGGATACACTTAGAAATTATTCGCGAGTTCGGAATTTATTGTAAAATCTTTTGACCCAAAACTGCAAAATACTTTGCAGTTTACTCAAGAATTATCACCTATCACGAAAGCTAGATATATCTATCAGATAAAAAGTCATCTTAATATTGACAAGTTCCCAGCAAAAGTCATCATATTTTACCATATATAATATTCTAGTTTTACCAAAACAGGCTTTAGAAACCCTATTTAACTTTAATGATTGCAAATGATTGTCATAATTTGATACTGATAAAATCGATATTTCTGTTATTATGTCTTAAATGTGACTTTAATAAACACCTAAGCATTTAAACGAAAATGGAGTTTCATAAAAGATCACATACTATTGCGAAAGTGTATATTATTATTTGCGAATATGGCATCAAACAATATTACTTTAACTAGGGAACACTGCTTCGTGCAATTTTTTTTAAATATTTCTATAAATTAAGTAAAAGGTAAAAAAATAGGCAAAAATTAGGGATATGTGACTAAGGAAGCGATTCAAATTAAACAGGAAACAGTTCATTTTTTAGGTTTTTATTTTACTCACGAAAGACTTGTATTGCCATATTATCGGGGTGGAGTAAAATAAAATAAAATCTTGGCCTGGGGGTGAAATTTTTTACCTATTAAGCATGAAAATTAAAAAAAAAAGTTGAATTACTAAGAATCTTGGGGTGGCCCATTATTTTTTAAAATTTACTTATAGATATAATATCACTGAATTTGTTTCAAAATCAAAATAGAGATTGTGCAAGCAGATTTCTATCTTTTAGCTTCGCTATACCTTGCAAGGTCAACAATAAGGTCCCACCCTGTACATACAGTGGTAACGCCAAGTTTTTATTTTAGTGGTGGCCAATGCGGGCCGAAATTTTTAGGGGGGCAAACTACTTTTTAATGCCATTAAATTTTAAAGAGCAAACACAAAAGTCCTCAATCTTCTCGTTCTATATTCCTTTCCCCCAAATATATTGGGAGCAGAAAAAGTCCGGAAACAAAATTGGTTTGAGGGGTTGCCCTTTTTTAATCGCCTACGTATTATCTCTCGTTGCGTATACGGATAGGTATAGGTGTGCATAAATATGGTGTTGCTATTTATCTCTAATAATTTAGCTAAATAACGTACGGCAGCGCTAGAATACTGAACTACCGCATTTTTTAGATAAAGTAAAATCTTGCATTTTTTAAAATTATGAGGATTTTAATTTATTTATTGAAAAAAATCGTGATATTTTAGTAGTAAAATTGATGGATAATATTATTTTAACCATTGCTTTACTTTAGGTGGTATCGAACATAGAACATTTAAGTATTTTTTATTAAAAGAGCTGCCTTTACCGACTAGGTGTCGTATAACGTAGAAAAAAAATAATGGTGGAGCTTATTGCTGGTATAAAATAAATAAAACTGCAAGTCTTTTATTCGTTTATGTTTTTGTTAAGATTAAAATTCTTTTTTACTACAAAAATAACTTAAATTTGTATAAAACAATTAATTTTGAATAATTCCGTTCTTAATGGGTTAAAGCAACATTTTTTAACACTTTTAATTTACCATTAACAAAAGAACACATACAAAACTACAAATTCAGGTAGGTAATGTTTAAATATTCGGATTACAGTTAGATGTTCCTAAAGACATGCATTGGCTTCAGTCAAGATTACCAAATTGAAAAAATTCTCTTTTAACATTTTAATTACCTTGCATATACAGAATCAGCTAAATAACATAACACATAGGCAAAGTAAAGAAAAGAGACAATCTAACGTGAATACCTGCATGTAAACACATCTGATTGGATTAGTCACATACATCCTTTTTGTTGCTTTATTCGACGATATCCCAATACCTACCTGCTTAACCAGTATACATGCATCTAGAATAATAATGGTAAATCATACATACGTTGGAGGCTTTGTGCCATATATTTGAGCGCTCGACGCTTTTTAAAATAATATAAAAAATATAAAACAATATTATTTTTCGTTCCTTGTTGTATAAAGATTTTAAAAAATATATTTTTTATTGTTTAGTAAGATGTGCTTTATAAGCGCGCTTTTTAGTCATTCAAAACTATATTTAATTATTGTAAACACAAGGGTATTAATTTTAATTTAAAACTCCAATTTAATTTGGATACATAAGTTATGGTTCAAATAAACTGACAAAATAAAGTTGGCATGATAACCTGTGTACTAAAAAAATAGACCTATTTAGTCCACAGAACTAATTATTCCCTAAGGTTTAAACTAGGTTATTACTTCACTGACATTGTAACAACCATTGCATTGTGCATTGATGGCAAAGTAACTATGTGACCTACCCGAGGCTATTAAGCTGTAAGTTACTGGGCAAATAAGAAAGTGCCACTATTAATTTATAACAAAATTACAGTGACCTTAAGGAAATAACATCAATTATATTTAATGGCACGCAGCACTAGTCAGTTGATATCTAACCACAACCTGAATTGGGTTTTTATGTCCAATGTGTGAAGATGATTGTATTATATGGCGAGCCCCCTGGCAATGGCTTTGGCTACGATAAAAACTACAAGAAGCGGCAAAATTTGCAACGGTAAGTTGAAAGCGGCACGACTCAGCCTCTTCCGCTTGCCGTTTATAACGTAATCGAAGCCTAAGTGAGCGGACAGACAAAAGAGCGGGCGAGCGAGGGATTATTCGCTAGTCAAAGGTTGCACGTTAATTCTGTCCGGTCCGCTATGAGTCGGTGTGGCCACGTATTTATGCATTATCTACTCAAAAAACCGATCGCTTGCTGGACGGTCAATTCGCTCTTCACCTTTATAATTTTCTGCAGAAAAAATATCGTTTATTTTACTACTAAATCAATTATTGTATTTCTTTGGACACAGCCTAACATATGTGGGCTTTGACATCCATAGAAAAAAATATTTTTTTGTATTAGGTGTATTTGCTACTATTTTAAATTAAATTTTGAGGCCAGATACGAATTTCATTAACAGTGGTCAAAAAAAAAGTAGTTTTAAGTTAATCGTCTCCAAAAAGACCTATATATGGAGTTTTATGTAGGTAGCTAATGTAGCCCCAATAAATAAAAATACCTTTTTTTTCTTAGATTAAAAATCGCAAATGTCATAATGGGTAAAGATTAAAAAGTGCTAGAGTTTTTAAAAGATCATAATCTTTCAATAAAGTTGTTAAAGCAAATTTATTTTTTTAGGTCGTTTAATTTATTAGATTTATTTTGTATAAATTTAATTTTAATCATTACAATATTTTTATACTCCATAAATCCTACTTTATATAAGAAAAACAAAATAGTAATTTTTAAATGTTGTCATCATGTCTGTTGTATATAAAACTTTGTATTTTATTGGAATAAAGGAAATTAGCTTTTAAAATATCATGTTAAGGGTAACTTATCTAAAGGTAACAAAAAAGAAAAATATTAGTTTTTTAAAAATAATTTATTTTCTGCTAAAATTACAAAAACGTATAGTTGACAAACTCAAAGCTTAACTCTAATACTAGATCTTATCACATATATATTCTTATGTCTTTTAAACAAACCAAAGGATATTATATATACAACTATACATTTTGAAAGTAAAAAAATTGTTGATATTTTAAAACTGCAAATAAAATAAAATCAAATACCATCAAACTTTATAATATCAACCAAAATGGCATCTTCGTGCTATTAATAGAACTCTAATATTAAATAACAGATTTAAAGAAGTTTTTTATCAAATAAAAATTCACCAAGAGCACCGTGTTTGTCCATCAGTTTATCCAAGTTGGATAGTTTTCCAGCCAGATCACGTTGTCCATGGTATTGTTCGGTAAGGAAGTCACCAGTTAAGTAGTCAACCAACTGCAAAATATAAGTTATTAATATTTTAATTAGCCAATGATATACGAAAAAGTAGTAGGTGGCGCAGAGGAATTTCAGGTTTTTAATTAGGCATAACATTTTTTATTTTTGGGATTTTTTTATAAATACAGGTAAGTTAAAACAATGTAGTTTTTATAAAAAATAATAGTGAAAAATAATGTCAGTCAAGTGTTGGCCTACTTTGCGGTCACACATTTGCAACCTCTCTTGAAAGTTATGCAGTCGCAGTCAGACAAATGTTTCCTGAACATGTGATCTCCCTTTTAGCGATGTTTCTTGGCCCCCAGGTTCTCCAGACTTGCCTGCGTGAGACTTCTTTCTATGGGGCTGCTTTAAGTCTAGAGTTTACGCTAACAAACCCCAAAAGCTACAGGAATAAAAATTATTATTTGTAAAGAAATCGCAAGAGTAATTGAAGAAATGATTTTGAGAGTAATGCACAACTGTCAAAAGAAGTTGCAAATGTGTGACCATCACGCAGTAAGGCGATACTTGAGTGACAATATTATTTACCATTAATTTTAATTTAAACTGCATTATTTTGACTTCAATCACCTGTTTTCACAAAAATAAATTTTAAAAATAAAAAAAAAGGTTTGGTGCTTAAATTAATTTCCAAATATGTTTTTAAATGCTAATTTAAATAAGCAAGTAAGTATAAATCCTTAATAATAGCATAACTGATTAGTGTTTTTTTTACTATACAAAGTATTGAGCCATCTACCAAACACAATTTAAGTAGAAATCACTGATTTGCTGTATCAAAATTAAAATAAATAAATAAACTTGGAAAACAAATTTTAAAATTAAATAAGTAAAATAAAATTTTGCTAATAGCGACTAAATTAAAATTCTTAATACATATTTGGTAAAAAGCTTTACTTTAGATAAATACTTACATGGTAGTCATTGAAGGTCTTGTCATCTTCACATACTTGAATGATTCCTCTAATTTTCTTGGTTACTGATGCTTCCAGCTGTAAAGCATCTCTAAGGGCTGATGCAGCATTGCTCCAGGTGGTTACAGGAGGAGTAAGCTGTAAAAAATATTATAAAAATAAAAACACTTAAAATGCAAATAATTACGTAAATAGATTTTTATATTTGATATAATAGTTATAATACTAAGCTAATCTTAAATAAACTTTTAAAAATGCATCCTTCACCAACAACTTTATAATTTTGCAAAAATTGGCAAGCATGTTGAAAAACAATCATTAATTACTTCTGGTAAAAGACAGCACACAAACAAACCAAGCTTTGTGGCTTATAATAACACCGGCACACACAAAAAGTTATAGGTAGTTTAACCAAACAAACTTTTTATATATTTTGTTTTGCTCTGAAAACGGAGTCCGTTATATGTAAGGGGTAAATGTAAATATAATAAAATTTATAATCAGAAACATTTTATAAAATGTGTTATAATTAAGATATTGATGTGAAGTATTAGCATTAACCTCATAAATTTGGAAAAATAGTTAAAAACTTCTTAAATTAATAAATCAAGATTTATGATTTATGCAACTACGGATGTAACAAGGCAATATGGTTATTTTGCAATCCTTTTTTATAAAGGTTTTCTATATTTAATCGGCATAGTTCATTTCCAGGTTGTTTTAATACAAGACTTTTCATCCCAATTTGCTTTTAGGATTATTCAGTTCCCACTACTCGTTATATTTTTAAAATACTATGTAAAAATTATAAACATTTATATGAATTTAATAAAAAAACCCACCGGGCATCTCCAAGTTTCGCATAGGCAACTGTATGTCTTAACACATTTATCAAACGTATCAATGCCGGCTTTAGTTACCTTTTACATGATGTGAAATTATTTACGGTGTATCCCGTTTAATTTTAATGACTTGAAGCTAGACAAGACAAAAACAAGTTTTTTAAAATATACCTTGCTAACGTCTTGTTTTCTCTAAAAGCGAATTAAAAAGTGCCAAGTGTACCTTTATTTTTGGGCTTCATTTTTTGTGGAATTTTTTAGATAGTATTACCTACTCCAAGCTTTTTGTAAATTTTCTTAAAGCTTTTTAAAGATCTTTTTAACGGTGATACTGGTGATATTATACAGGGTGGAAAAAAGGTTTTTTCTCTTTTAATGAGGCACCCGTATATTATATTACCATTAAAAAGATCTTTAAGAAAATACCACATTAGGTACGTTTAACTTTATTAGTTTTGGAAATATGGCCATTCGAATCAGCCAACACCTTTCAGTTTGCCTGGTAGTACTTGTGCTCATTGAAAACGCGTCATTTTTTTAAACCTTACTATAAATGAACTAAATCCCAGAAAAATTTCAAGCTTACAGCTTCAAGTTTTTATTTTTTATGATTTTTTCTTTCAACTTTAAAAAATATACAGGGTAATGATGTGCACGATATGCACGGCTGATGCCTGCCAGATAATGATTTTCGTACTGATTTCGCATGCTATGACTCATCACTATACAAATTTTCACCCTTACAGGTCGAACGTTACTCGAAGGGTTCTCTAACTCTTCTACTATTATGAAGAAACATTATCTACCACATTCAAAAAAAAAAATTAGTTATTATATCAATTATTTAAAATATCATACATTTTTCCTGATCATATTACTGACTGATGAAGTCAGTTCTCCTCTCATCAAAAGATAGTGAATCAGTTTAATTGCATGTTCACGTTCCTCACTAGCAGAATCAAAGAACAATTTGGCAAATCCAGGTCTGTTTACAGAATCTTTAGAAAAATGAGCTCCCATAGCCATGTACTGCATGGAAGCTTTAAGTTCTTCCATAACATGAGATCTAACTCGTTCGACGCAGGGATCAGCCATGTCGATCCAGTCTTGGGGGATGTTGGGTTGTTTGTGTTCGCCTGTAACAATGCATATATGAATTATTTTTTTAAACATGATCAGTCAGTTGATAATGATTTGATCACGTGACTGATGCAATTTTAAATATTGATAAACATTCAGAATGAAGTTAGCCACATAAGTTTCAAAAAATCATATCATTATCATCAGTTTGATCACTGATCGAGTCTCGAAAGAGTAGGCCTATAATTTAGATATTTTAAAAATCGTTAAACAAATATTAATAGCTATACAGGGTGCTTCTAAACAAGAAAAGCATTTTGGTTGGAGTAAAATTTTACGCCATAAGAAACAGTGATATTTTTTATTTATGTAATTTTTTTGTTTAACCTTAAATTAGGCGCGACTATTATTATTGTATATATATTATGTGACGCAGTATTTATTCTTTTTAAGTTCCTTCTTTAAAATTGGTGTAGATATTTTGAAAATATACAATTTAATACATAGGTACATTATCAAAGCATTTAACAGTAATAGAAGTATTTTCTGGTCCAAAAACCAAATTAAGAGATATTAATATTGAAACTGAACTCGATGCATTTCCCTAAGCGTACCAAATTATTTTGATGCGTTTGTATTTTTATATAATATCTTGCCTTTGTAAATAAGAATTTAAAACCTAACAGGCTAATTTTAATAAATGTATATTTAGTATTAAACACTTATTTATAGTACATATTTATAAAAAAGGTAGCTTTAACCCTTAATTAGTTGCGCGGTGTATTTTGTACACCAATCCTTAAAAATACATCACCATTTGCTTTAAAAAACGATTTCTTTTAGTACAAATCCATGTATCTTAGCAGAAGGATGTCGGTGATGTGATGTGGCGGTCTTATATGAAAATAGTATTTAGTTGTGACAATATCGATATTTGTTTGTAAACGGTGCTTAAAACACACCGCGCGACTAGTAATAATGTAAGTATTATCGGAAGCGGTATTTAATTTTTTTTTTACTTTTTCTATAAAATTGACGTGGTTAATTAAAATGTATACAAATACATATTTAAGTTTACCTTCCAGGGACCAAAGACCAGTAAAAAATCCCAAAAAGGTTGACCGACGTTGTCTACCAAATTACTTTGATTTGGTTTTATTTTAAAGAAATATTTTGCCTTTATAAAACAAGATTATTTATTTACAAGTTAAACATTTTTAATAAAAGAATATTTAGTACTAAACACGTTATTTGTTGCACATATTTGCAAAAAGTAGCTTTAAAACTCCTAACTTTCTATTGGTGTATTAAATACACCATGCGACCAATTAATGTAAAATTCTTGGCGCGCCTAATTTACGATTAAAATGGGATTTGGAAAAGCTAATTAAAATAATTAAATGGTAAAATATTATTTTTATTAATTTAACGAAAACCCAAAAAAATACAATTTCGGTAAGCCGAAAATTTGTTTACTAAATAATATCCTCGATAATATCAAAAATATTATATTAAATAAAGCTCGTCTGTAGCGTAGGGGACCAAAGTACATTACCAAAAATAGCTCTAACCAAAGACAATTGTAGTTGCACTATAGACTCCCAGAACAATGCTAAATTTTTGGTCATCAGTTTGGACGCTGGCTTGGCTGAATTTATTGAAACGGCAAATTTTACGTACTGTTTACGTGTGTACTCGGTGGATACCCGCTTCATAAATTCCACGAAGCGAGCGTCCAAGCTGATGACCAAAAATTTAGCATTGTTCTGGGTGTCTATAGTGAAGCTACAATTGTCTTTGGTCTCACTCAACTTTGCTAAAATTAAAAATACGCATTTTCGTATTTTTAATGACAAAGTTAACTTTGCAAGTACAAAGTAATTAGCTGGTGTTTCCTGAAAAAGTGTTCTAATATCTTTAATTATTAACATTGCGTTTTCTACATTAAAGTAAAAATAATAAGTTTGTGGCAAATTATTCCTATTTTTTTAAGTTTATTTAAATTAATATAATATTTAATTATAATTATTATAATTATACTGAAATATTAGGGAGATCAAAAGTAAATAGAAAGTTTATAGTTCTTTTACTGAACTCCTTTGGCTTGGCGAGCATGTTGAAAAACAAAAATAAATTATTTCTGATAAAAGACAGCACAAAAACAAATCCAAGCTTTGTGATTTAATAATAACACCGGCACACACAAAAAGTAACAAGTACTTTAGACCAAACAAACTTTTTATATGTTTTTTTTGCTCTAAATTCGCTCTATTGCTCCATCAGGCTTGAGTTTTGAGACAACTGCGAAAAACACCACTTACATTTTTGATTTTTCAGCGATTGTTAGGAGTTTTTCGTAGTTTACTTAAAACTGAACCCTGATAGAGCAAAACAGACTGCGGATTCGAATGCAGGGTATCAAAAAACACATTAAATAGTTGGTCCGTTTCAAAGTACCAATCACTTTTTTATGTGCCGATGTAGTTTACGTAATATTACAAACATCTTTTAGTTTTTGGGTGATCATAATTCCAACTAACAAAGGATAGTTGTTTTCTAAATTTTTTTCTTTTAAAAAAATGAAGATTTATTGGTATAATAAAAATAATAATAATAAGTTGGCATCCATGTAAATTTTTAAAATAGCGGCCAGAAATTACCCTAAACAAAAGAACAACTACCGCTATTTCTACTTAAGTAAACTACAATTTTCGTAACTTAATTAGTTTACTTACTGTCATTTCGCAACCGAAAATTTAAAATTTTTGAAATGCTTCTTGAGGAAAAATTTAAAAATAATAATGGGTGCTGTAATACGTTTCCTACAAGCAGTTTAAAATATTTACAATTAATTTAAACATGTTTGTTTATAAAATACATTGTATTTTCTTATCATAGGATATTGTTTTTATTTATAAACATGTTATCGTCTGCCAAGTAATGTGAAGCTAACTGAAAGTATTACCAATGTTTATTCAAAAACGCAGTATTTGAAGTAAAATACATAGAAGTTTTTAAAATTGCTATTTTTCTTTAAAAATTCAAATTAATAAATAATCTTGTATTTAAAATTTAATTTGTTTAAACTATATTTTCAATTCTTATGTTTTTAAGTGTTTAATATAGGATACTTATACATTGTCGTTATCTCAAAATATTTTAATTTGTAAATAAGTTAATCATAATCACGTAACTTTGATAGGCTTAATATTGATTTAGAAATTATTAGGTCATTGTAACGACCTCGAAATTAAGAAGTACTTAGGATACTTAAATCAAAGGTTCAATTATTACGTGAACTTGATTAGGAAGTTTTTAATAAGCACTTTATTTTAGGACGAGTGCCATGTGTGGATAATTAAGATAAATTAATGCCAGGTACACTCAACTTGGTAATAAGTTTAATAAAATTAAATTAATATTTGTGTTTTATTTTAATTTAATAAAATTTATGGTAAATAATTAATAGTTTAAAAAACTAAAAAAACACGCTTTTATATGCAACCGAACTAAAAATTAGAAAATAATTTTTCATTAAAAAAAATATTGTCATTTCATAGTAAAAAGCGTGGGGTGCATTTTACTATTTTTTCATAACTTTTCCATCATAGATATTGGCAAATATAATAATTATAACATTTAATATATTAAGCACCCCACGCTTTTTACTATGAAATGACAATATTTTTTTTAATGAAAAATTATTTTCTAATTTTTAGTTCGGTTGCATATAAAAGCGTGTTTTTTTAGTTTTTTAAACTATTAATTATTTTTCATTTTTTAGTTCGTTATATCAATTAACTTTGCTACTCTTGACAAAATGGCGAAAACATTTTTAGTGAACAAGAGTAGCAAAGTTTGAAATGTTGCCAACAGATGGCAACCCACTAAAAAATGTCTTCGCAATTGAGTAGCAAAGTTTGGAATGTTGCCAACAGATGGCAAAGAGTAGCAAAGTTTGAAATGTTGCCAACAGATGGCAACCCACTAAAAAATTTCTTCGCAATTGAGTAGCAAAGTTTGGAATGTTGCCAACAGATGGCAACCCAGGTGTTGTTTTTATAATATAATGGATTTTTTTTTCCTGGCGATCAAAAACAAGATAACGGGATACTGTTTGCAGATTATTGCATTGTCATGGGTCATTAATAAGTGTGCAAAGTTTCAAAGAAATCGAATAGCTGGAAGTTGGTTAAAATTAGGCTCAAAGATCCCGTTACATAGATAGCCAGATGGATAGATAGATAGTTACAACCCAAGTTAATAAAAGCGTGTTAAAAAGTTTTCTTTCGTGCATAGCCACCTTCCCAAATTGGCGCACAACACCGCATTAAAATTTAAAATATGACAGATTTGTCAAAGTCAAGCGTACTTTTCATCTTATGCAAACTCATAAATAGTAAAGTTTGATACCCAATTTTGATTTTATTACTAAAGTTAAAACTCATTTAAAAGAATCCAAAGATCTTTGCGGTGTAAACTAGGCTATCAGTCAGTGGGTAGCTTTGCGGTGTAAACTAGGCTATCAGTCAGTAGGTAGCTAACCCACAATACACCAAAGTTAGAGGTTAGAAAAGTTTATTACCGTTTTATGAAAAATATTAAATTTGTTGAAAATGATGTTTTCCACTGTAAACAACGTATTGAAAATGCTTTGGTTTATTACCTAGTGATAGTTTTCTTTGTCTAAATATGAGGCATCAAGTAAGTGTTTTTATCATTTTTTACAAATTACAGAAGCTTGGTAATTTATGTATAAGTCATGTTGGGCATTATTATTTTGATGACCGCCTGTTTTAAAAACAAGTGAAGGTTATTCGTTCGTTAAAAAAAACAGATGAAGGTTATACGCTCCCGGAACGAATACGTTCAGCGAACGAATGAGTTCAATTTAGCAGAATTGAGCCCCTGTCCCCAACCCGTCGGCAAATGTTGTCAAGTTCGATTATTCAATTTCAATTTTCTAATCTGGCGCATCCGCCAGAACGTACGATTTTTCACTTTTCCGGTTTTCCTGGAAAATGCTGGAACTTAACGGGATACTGTTTTTAAATTATTGCATCTTCATCGGTCCTTGATACGTGTGCAAAGTTTCAAAGAAATCGAATAGCTGGAAGTTGGTTAAAATTAGGCTCAAAGATTCCGTTACATAGATAGATAGATAGATAGATGGATAGTTACAACCCAAGTTAATAAAAGCGTGTTAAAAAATAAAGAAAATAAAACCAAGTAAGACTTTATAAGACTAGCATAAATACATTTTTTTTTATCGGAACTATATCAAATGGAAACTGACCTGGTAAATCCATATTAAAATTTATAGAAAATCAAATGAACTTTTTTTAATAACACTTGTCAACAAAATTTTAACTTATTTTTGTTGCACACTTTTTTTGTATTTTAAAATTTCAAAAAAAAAAGAATTAAAAAACAATATATAGTTTTGTTAAGTGTCCAACAGTAGTGCTTTAATAAGTTTAGACACTTTGGAATTGCTATATCTTTTTCAGAGTAAAAATATTCCCTACAAAAACGTTATTTACAATACTTATTACTGACTGCTCCTGGATATTCGGGGAAAGATTAAAATAATAATAATCTTAAACATAACTTTTCTTATTTAAGACATTTTAGTACTAATTTTAAAAGGTCATTGATTAAGTCTTCCTATTGTGAAATTTACGTGCTCTTTCCAAAAAAGGTTTTACTCTTTTTTTTAACACATAATTTTTGCAGAATATTTTTTATTTATTTTCTAATAAAGGGTCTCACAATGATTCCCCGATTGTAATTGATTAATTGTATTTTATGCTTTATTTGTTTTCTGGAAGATTACGTTTCAACAAAATATATAATATATTATAAATATTTTATTATTTTATTTATTTTAAAGGACAGAATAGTTCTTCATAGAATATAAAAGTTTTAATTTTCTTAAAATGTTTAATAAACTTTTTTTTAATTTTAATTCTGGAGAAAAGCTAAATAGTATTTCCTTTAATTGAAGTCATACAAAAATACAGTGGTATCCATAAACTCTTGAGTCGGTCCGTATTTTTACATGGCAAAGTTAATGGACATGTTTCGTTAATTCATCTAGTCAAAAAGGATTAACAAAATTTGGAAAGAAATCAAAATTTATTTTAGTGGCGCACACTCGTCCACTTTTATTTATTGTAACCAATGTAGGCTACAAAAATAAAAACAAAAATACTATTTCTTTTTAAATGACATAATTTACAAACAAAAAATCAAATTTTCTGTTATAACGGGGATTAACTAACCAGAACAAAAAGTTTTATTGCTTCTAGGTACGCAAAAATCACATACCCGATTTATTAGGTTTAACAAAAATGATGTTTCTTTCTTTATTGATACTGACGAAACTTGGCAGGGGTGTTAGACTACCGAAAAGTCATTTAACTTCATTTTTTTAGTTTTTTTACCCCAGCTCAAAAATCAAACTAGGATCATATCACTTTCATATTATTTCTAAATACAGTATTTTAAAGCGAATTCAATGATGTAAAACACTAAGACATTTAACTTCATTTTCTTTAAAAAAAACAACTATAATTATGTAGTTAAATAATCTCTTGATACTGAATGGCGTACATCGTAATTCATCGTAGTTGCCATAAAAACAGAAACTAATAGAATATGTTGTAAAAACAATTGCTTGTCTTCCGTTAAAAGTTAAAAAAATAATATTAATTTGTATTTATTTATCTCCTACGATGTTAAAATAAGTTTAAGTTAAATTTGGTATTATCAATAAAAAATTATTCCTAAACCAAATTTAACTTAAAATTATTTTAACATTGCAGAAGATACATAAACACAAACTAATGTTTTTATTTTTAAACTTTTAACGAAACACAAGCAATTGTTTTTACAACATATTCTATTAGTTTCTGTTTTCATGGCACTTTGTTGGATTCATTTCAGAATACCGCATTTAGAAATATAATGAAACTGCTATGGTCCTCCTTTGGTTTTTGAGCTAGGGAAAAAAAACTAAAAATATGAAGTTTAGATCCCTCTAGTAAAAAAGCTTAAAAATATAAAATCGATTATGTATTTTTCTGAAAGTAAGTTAAGTATAAGGAGTTATTTTAGAATGATCACGACACTTTAGCCGAAAAATAAAATTTTACCAAAAATTGTTAAAAAAATATTATATTCCTACTAAAAATGAACAGGAGAATCGAAAAACAAAAAAAATACAGGGTGTTCCATTAAAAATCAAAAGTTCTGGGCATTTCCGGTGAAACCGGAAGTCGTAAAAGCCTATTATATACACCAAAAATGACGTATCATTAGTCTAACACCCCTGCCAGGTTTCGTCAGTATCAACAAAGAAATAAAAAAATGGCAGATGAAAAGTAAAAATAGGGGTTTTTATCTGGTAAAAGGTAAATCCTTTTTTATTGTTATAACGTTTGTTATTTACGAATTGATTTCTTTTACTTATATACATAAATAGGTAGATAGATTTTTTTAAAGTTGTTTACATTCCCTTTCTAGTTAATTAACTAAAGCATCATTAACTGCATCCTAATTTTGTTTGTAATGAGTTTTTACTTAAAACAATGTTTTATTAAATTAATTACATATGTTTACCAACGATCTAATTAAACCTATTTTGTTTAGCATCAGGTTTAAAGATAAAAATAATAATAGGACAGCAAGATATTACGGCCAGCTAAAAGAAATTTTATATTACTACTTTGATTATATATTAATTAAATTAACTGCTTTACCATTAAATTTAATTATAAATATACTGTTGATTTAAATATAATTTATTTATAATAATCTAAAACAAAATATATTTTTGTTTTTTGCTTTTATTTTTTTTAAAGTTATACTTTATCAACAATAAATCTTTATTAATAATTCATTTTTGAAAAATTTAAAATTCACATCTTCTTTGGAATGTAACTTATTAAATTATTTTATATAATTGTCTCGCTAATTTATAATGATTCATATACAAATTCGAATTTTCTTTAGATATGCTAAAAAGAAAAATGAAAGTCTAGATTTTTAAGGTTTGTAAGGTGACTTAGCAGCAAAAAAAACAACTTTGTGTTATAACTCTAAAATGAATAGGTGTGCCACTAAATTCTACGTAAAAATCTCAAAAACTTTTCTATTTACATTTTTTATCTATCTCTAGTATCAAGCGAGTTACAAGGGCCTGTCCAAATTGACAAAATTTGAAAACTCTGTATCTCCTGAACGAATCAAGTTAGCCAAGATTTACTTTAATACCCTGCAAAGTCAACGAAAAGACGCCATTCTGTACAAGTAGGGTATAAAGTAGCATTCTGTTAGGGTAAAAAAAATATATACACTTTTTATGTTCTCTTACGCTCGTAGAAAAAAATAGCGTTCCTAATACGTGCTGAAAGTACCTTTTTCGCCCTTGACTGACGCACTTTCAGCACTGTTTAAGAAATTTACTATTGTTGAATTGGCTATCAAAAATTAAAATTAACCTTTAAAACGGCAAAACCTAACATTCTAAGAGACCAAAAGATAAAACTATATTGTTCTCCCAGTTTTCTTTTTCGGAATGATGGTACACTTAGACCAATAATGGCGTATCTTGTATTGTGGTAAAACATAACAGTTTCGGTTCGGATCTTCATTTAATTCAGGGTAGTTAATTGGGTACACGCCATATTTTTTTTTAATTTTAGCACTTGTTAGGAAATATTCTATTGTTGACTTGGCAATCACAAAATAAAATAAACTTTTTAAACCGCAATACCTAACATTCTAATAGAACAAAAAATAAAACTAGATTGACATTTATTGTCAAATGTTTCAGAATCTCCTTAATAAAAAAAAGCTAAAAATTTTAAAATTTTACACCAAATAGTTAATTTTTATTTTTTTTAATTCAGTTTGTCACAACAACAAACTTGCCACCAAAAAGTCGATATTTAGTTTTCTATTAACTATTTTTACTTTTACTTTATTTTTTTCTTGGATTTTTGGTACTTTTAATTTGTTTTTTGGCGTGTACCCAAATAACCACTGACTTGAAGCTAGAAAAACGAAACTTTTAATGTGCAGGCATTTGGTTGGATAATCTTTAATCCCGAATGGATTTGTCGAGGGATTTTTAATTCAAGCAGTTTTAACCGCTGGGTATCACAAATGTCAAAATTGTCAAATTGAGCTAATGGGATGAGTTTCAATTCAACAATTTTGACACGTGTTTAAGACATAGTTAAATTGCGTGTTTTAGTGTGCTACGAGTCTGTGGCAATAGTGGTTATCTTTTATTACCCCACCTTTAATTTAACGAAAGTAATGGTAATGTTACTCCCTACTTGCTACAGCCATCATAGAACCTCTTATCTGAAGCAAGTTCCATACGATGGTTACTCTCCCAGTGTCAAAACTGTTATATGATGTTTAGAAGTATGTGCTATTTAAAAAAATCTTTGCAATACATAATGATTTGGTAGGAAAAAATACGATTTTAATTTAAAGTTTTAAATACCGGTTCAAAAATATATTTTATTATGGCGTCGCTGTTTGTATAAAGCTGACGTCACCAATAAACACTGGTGCATTTCTCTTTCACAAAAGCTGTTAGCATTTAAAGCGGCAACGCTACCTCTAGTAGGTGTTTGCTCTAAGATTATGGAAAATAACAATCTTTGAATTATAATAGGCGCGTTCAGGATACGCACTTTTTCACTCCGAAAGTTTCTAAGTGAACTCTATAAGGCCCAGTTTTACATAAACTGAACTTAAAATTGGTAAACAGAGCCTTATAGAGTTCACTTAGGAACTTTCGGAGTGAAAAGAGTGCGTATCCCGAACGCGCCTAATATTGAACTTAATTTATGTACTTGTGACGTCATTTCCTCTGACTGGTGTTTTCTGATTTTTGGCGCGTGATAGATTAAAATTTAATATTAGCTTTCCTTACATTGCTAAAATAAATACGTTTATATAATCCATTAATCCATTTCCATATAATAATAAATAAGTATACAAGTAATTTTTGGATGTTGTCATTTTGTTGCCTTTAAAAAATCAATATAAAGTCCCCAAATAGTTTTTATAATATTGCCACATTATTTGTTGCCAATGAGAACCATGTGACTGATTTCTAAGTCGTAAATAATGTAAATGAGTTGGTTCAATGTCCATGTCTAAGTGATTATACTTTGTATCATTTATAAGATTTGTTATATTTTGTATAATTTTTAAAATGTTTAATGTAATGCCAATTTTTCGAGAAGCATTGAAAATAGGATAAAAATAAAAATAAATAAATAACATTGCAATTTCAAAATTTTCAAATTTATTATTTTAAAAATATGTAAAACTAGAGGAGGCCAGGAGCGGATCCATAGGCAGAATGCGCAAAGGGCGCGCGCCTCCAATAAGCCCTACAGAACACATGATAGTGGCCAGTTTGACCCTGCAACTTTTAAAAATGTGGAATTTTACAGCTGTTTTTTCAAACATTTGTTAACTTATGTGTTCATTTTTTGAAAAGATAATTTTCACCTTTTTATTTGTATTTTTTAACACGCTTTTATTAACTTGGGTTGTAACTATCTATCTATCAATCTATCTATCTGGCTGCCTATGTAACGGAATCTTTGAGCCTAATTTTAACCAACTTCCAGCTATTCGATTTCTTTGAAACTTTGCACACGTATTAAGGAAACATGACAATGCAATAATCTGCAAACAGTATCCCGTTATCTTTTTTGGATCGCCAGGAAAAAAATTCCATTATATTATAAAAACAACACCTAGGTTGCCATCTGTTGGCAACATTTCAAACTTTGCTATTAAATGAAGAAGAAATTTTTTAAAACAGAATTAACTTTTTTACACAATTTGGTTAGTTGCACCATTGGTGTTCAATTTTTATGAACAATAAAAATTAATAAGTTCTTTTACACAATTGGGTTAGTTGCACCATTGGTGTTCAATTTTTATGAACAATAACAGTTAATAAATGCCGCATAGGTTATCCTTCTAAAGAGCCAAAAACTACTTTGCAGCATTGTCAAGAAAGTATAGATTGGCTTAACGCGAGAGTCTGAAAAATGTCGTTTTTTTAACACGCTTTTATTAACTTGGGTTGTAACTATCTATCTATCAATCTATCTATCTGGCTGCCTATGTAACGGAATCTTTGAGCCTAATTTTAACCAACTTCCAGCTATTCGATTTCTTTGAAACTTTGCACACGTATTAAGGAAACATGACAATGCAATAATCTGCAAACAGTATCCCGTTATCTTTTTTGGATCGCCAGGAAAAAAAATTCCATTATATTATAAAAACAACACCTAGGTTGCCATCTGTTGGCAACATTTCAAACTTTGCTATTAAATGAAGAAGAAATTTTTTAGTGGGTTGCAATATGTTGGCAACGGTCCAAACATTGCCTGGATTGCCATCTGTTGGCAAAATTTCAAACTTTGCTACTTAATGAAGAAGAAATTTTTTAGTGAGTTGCAATCTGTTGGAATTTTTTCGCCATTTTGTCAAGAGTAGCAGAAACTAAAAAATGAAAAATAATTAATAGTTTAAAAAACTAAAAAACACGCTTTTATATGCAACCGAACTAAAAATTAGAAAATAATTTTTCATTAAAAAAAATATTGTCATTTCATAGTAAAAAGCGTGGGGTGATAAATATATTAAATGTTATAATTATTATATTTGCAAATATCTATGATGGAAAAGTTATGAAAAAATAGTAAAATGCACCCCACGCTTTTTAGTATGAAATGACAATATTTTTTTAATGAAAAATTATTTTCTAATTTTAGTTCGGTTGCATATAAAAGCGTGTTTCTTTAGTTTTTTTAAACTATTAATTATTTTTAATAAACATGGTAGTTTTGTGTAATATAAAATATTTTTATGTGCGGCCTCCTGAGATATATTTCTGGATCCGTCCCTGGAGGAGGAAGTTACACAAATGACAAAAGCAAAGGAAAGTTGCAAAAAAATTATATAAGATTTTCGTGTCATGTGACCTTTAAAAAGTCTACAAAATTCTACCACAAATTTCTTGAACCAAAATACAACGATCTAACGTCATTTACCTTAGTCGAACAGTTGATCAGTTGCAAGATACAGGCTGTCAAAGTTTTTATTTTATTTTTTAAAACTTTACTTATTAAAAGAAATGTTTTTACAAAATTTAATAATGGCAAATTTTTTAAATTAGGGAATTGAAATATGCTAATGTTTTTGTCGTACAATGTAGTGAGAGCCACCTGCACTCCTTTGCTTAGGTTTAAAGTATCATATTTTTTGCCCCGGTGTATTATAATTTTGGTAGACATGTTTTTTTCTCCTGCATTTTTGCAAAAAAGTAGACCTAATAAATATCACTACGATTAATCGTTTTTAAGAGATTTCAGGTTAAACATTTTATTCCATACAAAAGTTTGTCTCTGCAATAATTAACAATTTATTTAGGCTACCTGGTAATGTTTTGGGCCAAAATAAAACGATAATGTAATTTACCTTAATTGAAAGGTTGCTGGTTTGCAAGATGGAGGGTTTTCCATTTATTTTTTTACTCGGACAACGTACAGTGTGTCCCAGGATAGGGTTACAAGAGGTCAAATGGACCAAAGATTTATGAATTTTAAAAAGAAACTGGTCGCATGATCCAAAACTAATAGATACAAAATTCCAGTTGATATCATACAGGGCAAGTTATAACTATAAATATGAAAATGCCCAGAACTTAATACTTTTATTTTTTAAAATAGATTAAAATTATAGAGAATTAAATTTTATGTCAAAAGTTAAAGCATGAGAGTAAAAAAATGGTATTGTCAAGTTTTTACATTACGCATTACAACTTAAATAATGGGCAAGAAAAAGCAAAGTTTAAAAGAAAATTTGCATAATGTAAAAAATTGATTTTTTAAATATTTTGACATAAAATTTAATTCTTTACATAATCAATTTTTTAACTAAGGAAAATGGGGTTAAGTCGTTGTATTTTAACGTGAGGAATATGTAATACCAATTTGTACTGACATAAAGGGATAAGTTTTTTTATGTGAAATAAAACGTTTAATTTAAATTATCCCTGAAACGGTTCATCGTAGCGATATTTATCAGGTATACTTTTTTATGCAAAAAAATATAAAATAATAACAGTTATTTACTAGCATCATAATATACCGAGGCAAAAAAAGAAATGACACTTAAACAAAAGCAAAGTACTGCAGGTGGCTTCCCTACATTAAACAGCAAAAATATGAGTAGCCTTGCATTGGATCATTCTATTTTGGCCCAAGAAGTCTATGGTAATATTTTGTACAAACCTTTTAGAGACACCCTGTAAAACCTATAAATAGGCCTATGGTTTAATATGAAAAATAGTGTTATAAAGGGTATGCTTTTATAGTAAAATATATTATTTTTATTGTAGCCATAATTGTAACTTTTTGAATTAGGATACATTAAAAATAGTCAAGGTAACGCGTGATGGATTAACCCTACTTTATAAAGAAATAAAAAACACTAGTTATTAATCATTAGGACCTCACTTGCACCTCACCTGAAAACCGCTTATATTTTTTCTAAGACTTTTGTTACAGTCCATTATTTCATAATAAATTATTTGTGTTCACAAGACAAACTTAACTAGCTATATAAAAAAAAACATTGTTTAGTTTTGAGGTTAGGTCTCGGGTTAGGTTCATCAAACGGTGGGCATTAAAATCTGGGGTTATCGAAAACACAGTTCCTGAAATGCCTAGGCCCAGTAAGTAAAAATACTTAATTTTATTTTACTCTGACTTTTATTTTAAACAGGGTTATTGATAATAGTAAAGTAAAAGTGTGGAACAATATTTAGCTGACAGGTATAAATCGTTTGCCATAAACGTAAAATGTATATTACGTATCATCTTTGTATAAATATTATATTATATATTATAATTATATATTAAACTACTATCATTTCGGCATCGTTTCTAGGTTTAGGGTAAACAACATTGAACATAACAAATGTCAGTGAATATCAGAAACATACAATAATGCTACTACGCATGAACAAATACAAAGTTTTTTTTGTTCTGAATTTTGGAATTAAAAGGACTATACTAAAATTATATAAGGAAAAAATTACTTACATTGTAGGATGGCCGATGCGGCAGCAACACACGCGATGACAAAAACTCCAAAGGTTTTCATTGTTTGGCTGATGACACTAATAAATCTGGCAACAACAAAGAAATTTTAATCAATTTGCTTTGAAAATAATTACTTTTCGATAGCCTGCCTTTACACTCACTGGCGCAGAAGGTCGACTAAACGAACTCAATTGTCTAACGAAATATTTTTGTTGTTTTTAGGGTTTTTCAATGCACACGACACTAATAATTATCTTAACCTCTCTTTTAGTCATCAAAACTCGAGTTGAAATCGCAAACTACAGCTGGCTATTATGTTCGGTGCGCAAAGCATTGTTGTCAAACTTCATTAAATTCAAATTTATTTTAAAGGAACTTGTAAACAACTTTTGTATTACAAATAAAATTCATTAAAACTTGAAAATTAAATAATATTTGTATCGATTAGGTTTTGAAATAGAAAAAAAATATCGATTTTTATAAGGTAATATTTTTATTGGTGAAATGCTATCTGGTTACACAAGAGCACGTTTTTATTTATATTTTATTTTTTCATCTTGTCTGCCACTTAAAAATCTATAAAAACTATAAAAGTTAATATATTTTTTTAACCATTAAGGATATATTTTCGAAACTACCTTTATTTTGTACAAATATTTTTTTCACTTTTGGCTTGCAACTGTACAAGTTGTTCTATTTTTTCTAGTCCAGAAATGAAGTGTATATTTGAGGAGCTTCAAATTAAAACGCAGTTTTTAATAAAACACGATTTCAAGAGTGCTTTACAATTTTTTTGTCAGTCTTATCATTTATGTTTAACTTTTTATTAAAACGAAATATATATAACTTATTATAAATATATAAATATACCATATTTTAATAAAAAAATACTTTTTAAAATTCATAAATAAATGACGCGCGCTAAAAATTGTTAAGTATTCCAAAAAAGTTTTTATTTACATGTTTTATAAAAAAATATGTTCTTTTTATGTTTAAAGAAAAGATTATCCTATAAAGAAAAATATTAAAAGTTAGTGGTTTGTAAATTTATGTAAAAATATATATGAATAATAAACTAAATAAAATTAATGACCAAAATCTGGAGCCGCCCAATCGTCTGCAGATTTTGTATAAAACTATGTTCAATGTTACGATTTTAAATTTCAGTCTGCCTTAATTACCGATTTTTTGATTTTTTTTAATATCAAAAGCCTTTTTAAACTGGAGTCCGCCAAAAAATTTGATGTTTATTTTATAAAGTATGTTATTAAACATACATTAATATTTTCTCTTATAAAACCTACAGGCTATAAAATATTAACCTCTAGGGTGTTTACTTATTTAACCAGTGGACCCAGACTTTCCCTAAATTGCCTCTATTTAGAAATTTATAGTTTTAGCCAAATAAAAGGGTTCATAGGCAATGTATGGAAACGAGACGGTCTAACGCATGTATGACATTAACAGGTAGAGATTAGACAAAGAATGCCCACATGTAAATACGGTAACATATTCAATAACTTTTAAGGCACTTTAGAAAAGGAGTTAGTGACTTTTGTTCATCAAATGCCTGGGGTGGTATCTATCTGCAACCGTTTTCAAGTGATAACTAAGACTCTTGATCATTAAATCTTAAGTAGTATTTTTGTCATACTCGCTTAAAAATATTATTATTTAAAAATATTTAATTATTTTAATTTTTTAACAACTCACTACATATTTATTTATAAAATACGTATTTATTCAAACATTATTGAAAGATAAAGTTATTTAAATTAACTTAATAATAGGTGTGTATGTAGTTCAATAACCTCACAAAATAATATTATAAATAGGTCATAATGATAAGAATATACCCTTTAGTCAAAAATGCAATTGCATTAACAAAAATTTCATAAAAATATTAAATATTTACCTTCAGAAACTTAATGAGTAATTTTTGCACTCCACCAGGCACTAAACCGTGCGCAAAACAAGAGTAAGCGGCAACACCGACGATGACGAGATGGATTTTCTGTGTATTCAAGACGAGTGCGTAGTAACAAACTACAGAGTTTTGTTTTGATATTCGTGTGCTATCTTGAACGTTTTATATTAAATAAAACGAGGTTTTTGGGGCTATTGTATTTTAAACCGTTCAAGTAATTTGGTCTCTTCTGATTACGCTGGCGAGATACCAGGTAACTATTGATTTTATCAAGTATCATTATCATTTTAGTCTGCCATGTCGTTGTGAAATATAAAAGTGTAGAATAACAAAGAAACACAAATCAGATACTTTGAACTTTACTTTTGGATAGTTATATTTCGAGAACATTCCTACCGAATTTAAAGTAATTATCTCAAACTGAATTGACGTTTCCGTGAGTAACATTTGCAAGTATAAGCTTTAATAAAGGTCAATTTATTCCGAATCATTTTGAGGTTAGCTGTTTGACAGTTTAGTAATTTATTTTATAAACTTATTATTTTTTGATACAGGGATCATGAAGGCCGTCATTGTTTTCGCTGCTGTTTTGGCTTTGGCCAGTTGTGCTGATGAATGCTACAAGGATGTAGTTTCCGCTTGTAGCACCACATTATCTAAACAACGTAAGTATACCTACATATATTAAATTTTAATAGGAGTGTTATTTTCAACTAAAATTGTTAACAAGTAATTTTACTCTGACCTTTTATGCATTATTTTGTACTTAGGCCATAAAGTCTAACTTAAGTTTATTAAGAAAAAATATGTAGGTATGTTTTTGTAAATATACCATAAACCAGTTTTTATAAATTACAACAATATCTCTAATACGAGCATTAATGAAATAGTAGGTTTTTCATAATTTAAATTATTGAATTTTAGTATTCTTCAACAAGTTTATGTTTACTTTAAATTTTGCACAAACACATCTCTTTAATAATCTGATTTGTCAAAAAAATATATATTTCTTGGAATTGAAGGGCTTATTGTAAAAACATGATAAGCCACAATCACAAAATATGATGGAGTTATCAATTTTTTAGGTTAAAAAATGTAAGAAATAATTTTTTATCAAAAATAATAGCTCCAAGGATAATACCTAAAACCTTTTTATTGTCGCTTATCATAGTATTAATTAAATAAATTAGAGAATTATACAGATTTCAGTAAGTAAGTAAATTTAATTTATTATTTCTTTTAAATAAAACATAATGTTTGCTTTTTTATATTTTTTTATACATATATTAGAATTTATTAAAAAATAAATAAATAAATAAATAAAATATTTTATAAAAACACTTTTTAAACTTTAAAATTTTTTGATTAAACATTAAAAGTTAAATGTTTTTATGATAAAAAGCACTTTAGAAATATTTTAATTTTTCATTTTAAAGTTAATTTATCCCAAGTATTAATATTTAAAAATTAAAAGTAAATAATATTTCTTTTGTTTTATTAGTAGTAATAATTCAGGTTAATGTAACAATGGGCCAAATGAATAAAAAGAAGCAAATGATTTTGCTTATAAGTAAAAGGTATTGATCATAATATAGAAATAAAGAAGGATTTACTTTAAACGTATAAGCATTTGCTTACAAGTGCGAGTATTTACTTATAGAAAAGTGCTTCAATAAGTAGTAAAACAATAGACTTAGCTTGACAAAAATGCTTTGTATATTTTTGAGGGCATGTACTTTTGATTTTTTCCGAATTAATTTGCGCCTTTTTTTCTATAACCGTGAAATCGGGCTCAGTGCGATATGTGGCCCGACCTTAGTACGTTTAAATTGACTTTTAATATTTTGAACACCAGCGGGTAGAAGTGAGGTTTAGAATGCCTACATGTAAACATTTCGCTTTAGATCCGTCTTATTTGCTGGTGTTTTCTTCTTTGGGAACTTCTTGTTTGGGCACCTAAAAAAATGTTACTTAATTGACCCTTTTTATTCTGGTTTGGTTACCTGGACAAAATGCATAAGTATTTGTTTTTGTTTGGTATCTCTAAAGGTGTGCATATAATTTAATATTATAGATTTTAAGTTTACACTAGCGGAGTAATGCGCATAGCCAAGAGCGAATTTAAGTAAAACCCATGTGTAAATGCTCTTAAATTAGTATCCGTCTTGTTGCATTAAAATAGTTCTGTTATTATTAAATAAATAAATAAATAAATATAGAAAAATAACAAATAAATAAATAATTTAATAACGGACCAGCCATTTACATGCATTATTGCAGAGTATAGGTTGGGAGGGGTCATGGTTAGTTCTGGTTAGGGGTCATAATTGGTTATATCTTTTTTTTAATTTCTTGATTAAACTCAAGACTATTACACACTTTATAATTCCACTTAAGAAGTCTATTCCTTTAGGGTACCAAACAAGAATACGTTTTTGTCGAGGTGACCTAACCAGAAAAAAAATGATAAGGTAAAATTTTATTAGGTACCCGAACAAGAAGTTCACAAACCAGCATAAACTTCATTTCTACATATTGGTAAAAGTTTCGCATTAAACGTTTTGAAGTGGTACGACGTGTATATCTTGATAAATAGATATGGGTAAATTAAATAATAATTTGTTTTTATAACGTTCTGATTAAATATTTTATTAAATTTTTAATTTCCAAGAGATGTTATGGATATAAACACTTGTAAATATAAATGCTAGTTTTAAAATTTGTTCCTAAAGATATAAGGAGCATTTGAAAAAACATGTTTGCTTGTTTCTAATTTTAACCTTGATTTTTGCTAATGCGCCAAATATACAGTGAAGAGTTCCTGCCCCTCTTAATCTTTTAAATAGAACAAAATATCGAGATCGGGTAAGTTTGAGTTATAGGGTATCACTTACACTACATTTGGGCATAAAAATAATTTTAGTCACATGGCCTAGTGCCAAGGGGCATTGACAACCTTTTTTTATTAAATAAAGGGTTTAACCGTGTCAGACTTAGATATTGTACAAACAGTGCGATTTTATGAAGATTGTGTTGTAAATCCAGAACGACTGAGCCGTTTTTCAAAAAAGAAAAAAAATGGGCTTGCCATAGAGAGTCAAAGGGCCTTTAAATCGAGATGTTACATGACCCCCTCTCCGTTTAAAAAATTTAGTTGTTAGTGCCCCCTCGGCACTAGGTCATGTGGCATAAATTGTCTTTATGCCAGAAGTAGTTTAAGTGACACCTTTTTACCCAAATTTTACCAGACCTTCATAGCTTGTCCCATTTAAAAGATAGGAAGATGGGGAAAATCTTTTATTATTTTCAATCTATAAAAACGTATATTTCTGTTGTTTCTTATCATGCTATTTTTAAACCCTAAATTATAACCGGTAAAGAAATGTGTCCTGTTAGAAAATGTACCAAACAGTTCCCGCAAGTTTAGACATTTTGCATAAAGATAAAGGATATGCCAAAATGATTTCAACTAAAAACGAATTAGGGCTATCCAGACTGTCTGCTATACTTTTTTGTTTATTAAAAAAACTTAAAACATAAATTTAATTGGTAAGGTGGTTTGATGTTATAACATAGGCATTATTAATATAGTTAACAAACCAAAAAATCTATTTTAGACATTTTACACAAAGATAAAGGATATGCCAAAATGATTTCAATTAAAAACGAATTAGGGCTAACTTGACTGTTCTGCTATACTTTTTTAAATTAAAAAAAACTTAAAAACATAAATTTAATTGATAAAATATTGGTTTGATGTTATAACATACGCATTATTAATATAGTTAACTAACTAACAAAATCTATAGATAGCCTAAACAAAACAATTATTTAGTACTTAAGTTATCATAAGTAAATAAAACGCCACTTAAAAGTCTAATAAATAAATTTAATATTTTTTGTACGATAACTAATTATAGTGGAAAGTTTATTTAATATTAAATTATTCTAAATTTGTGTTTTGATAAAATAAAATGAGTGTATACAGTGTGGGTCAAATTAAACTTCCACACTATTTAACTAATAATAACTTTTTATTTGTTGCGCCCATGTTTTTATGGGCTAGATAGATGTTTTTCGTGTAGGTTTGCCAATTTTGGTTGAACAGATAAAGACAGGACTGGACTTACGGGATTTTTTCTAATTGCTGCATTTAACCTCGTTGCACAAGAAATCGAATTTATCTACAATTAAGCTAATACTTTTTTAAAATAAACTTCACCCTTTTACTTTTGACAGCATCCAACACAGTTACCATAGTAACCCTATATTTTTAGTTTTCAAAACCAAAAAAATAGTTTTCTAGTAATCCGAGAAAAATGCATGCTTTATGGGGCGCACCATTTACCAAGAATAATCATATTTTCTGAATCCCGAAAATGTTGACAAATTTGCTTTAACTGAACCATTTTCCATCGTTTGTCTATAAGAAAAACGTATTAGCTCAATTGTATATAAATCCATTTTTTGCAACAAGGTTAAATACAGCATTTTCGAAAAAGTTTTATAATTCCAGTCCTGTTTAAACCTGTTTGACCAAAGGTGAAAAGCCCAAAAAACATTTCTATAGAAGCAACAGAATAAAAGTTACGACTAGTTAAAAAGTTTTCAAATTTAATTTGACCAACACCATACAGGCTGTTTCACAACTTATCCGCCAAAACTTAAGGGGCTAATTTTACACCAAAAATCAGAAAAAACTTCGTATGAACAATGTCCTAAACTACAGGGTTTTAAAAATTTTACAATATTATTATTTTTATATAATACCTTTAATACCCGTGCAAATATTTTTAAAAAATTTGGGGACGCCTTCTACAGACCACCATACATTTTTTGGCATACATGAAAAAATATTTTTACCAGTGTCGTCCATGAGAGGTTTAAGGTAAATATGTTTTGATAAAAAATGGTACGCAACTGCATTTGTCATGGATAAAAATATTTTTAAAATGCCCATTTAGATTGGAACAAATTTGATCTCTTGACTTTTCTTATTTAATGCACGGTTTTCGCGTAAATAAATAAAAACCATTTCTCGGCATGGTCATTTCGTATTAATATTAAATTTTACAGTAAAAAATCACCTTTGTATTTATTCTTTAATGGGATATGAATTTGACCATGCCTAAGAATGGTTTTTATTTACCTACGCGAAAACCGTGCATTAAATAAAAAAAGTCAAGAGATCAAATTTGTTACAAACTAAACGGGCATTTTAAAAATATTTTTATTTAAAAATATAGTGGCGTGCCATTTGTTTATTAAAAATATTTACCTTAAACCTCTCATGGACGACACGGATAATTTGTTTTCATGTATGAAAAAAAGGTTTCTGGTGCATATTTTGGCATACATGAAAAAATAATTTTTACCAGTGTCGTCCATGAGAGGTTTAAGGTAAATATTTTTTGATAATAAAATGATACGCCACTGCATTTGTCTGGTATAAAAATATTTTTAAAATGTCTATTTAGTTTGGAACAAATTTGATCTCTTGACTTTTTTATTAAGCGCACGGTTTTCGCGTAAATAAATAAAAACAATTTCTCGGTATGGTCATTTCGTATTAATATTATCAAATTTTACAGTAAAAATTACCTTTGTTATTTATTTACGCGAAAACCGTGCATTAAATTAAAAAAGTAAATAGATCAGATTTGTTACAAACTAAACGGGAATTTTAAAAAATATTTTTATTAAAAAAATGCAGTGGCGTACCATTTTTATTAAAAAATATTTACCTTAAACCTCTCATTGACGACACTGATAATTTATTTGCATGGGTATAAGTTATTATAAAAATTTAACACTCTGTAGTTCAAAAACTAAGACGTTTAGGACATTGTTCATATGAAGCTTCTTATATTTTTATTGTAGAATTTGTCCTTAAAGTTTGTCCAATAAGTTGTAAAACACCCTGTATGTGTTGTACCTGTCTTTGTTAATTGCAAAAATATAACTTATTGTTAATATTTTTAAAAAAGCCCAAATATGTATTTTACTGCGATTAAAACAGAACACTTAACTTATTAGTGTAATATAATAGTATATAGGAATGATTAGAATTACGAAAAAAAGGTTATACAGTGGTCTACTTAAGCTCGCCCCATAAAAAACTATGTTATTACTATGTTATAAATATAAAAGTCCGGCTTACTTTAGAACCTTAAATGCATTTATCAGATTAAGTTTTACGGTATACAAGGTATCTTAAAATATATAAATTTTCTTCAAGAGAAAATTATCTTTTTAAATGTCTACACTTTTATAAAGACAAACTGCTTAGGATCAAACATAACTTTCAAACATGCAAATTTAGTTATTAGAAAAATATTTACAGGGTGTTTCTAAACAAATGCGAAAAATTTTAGGAGGTGATTTTCCGCCGAAAAATAAGAAACAAAACTTTTTATGAACATATGTCCTAAACGTCTTAGTTTTTGGTGGAAAATCACCTCCTAAAATGTTTTGCATTTGTTTAGAAACACCATGTATATAACATGTTAAAATATGTATGCACTAATGAGTAAAACTAAATTTTCACCGATATTGCATAAAAATTAAAAAAGAGTATTCTTGTATTTCAACAGATTTAGATATTTGCAAGTTATTATTAATCCTATACATTTTTTTCTTTATGTTAATATATGTATGATATTTTTAAAAACAACGGAACTTGGTGTTTAAGCAAAATTGACATTTTTAAGATACATAGTATACCACAAAAAAATTATATCGTACAATTTCATTTTAGTTTTTAGACCATGCAGAACTTTTATATAAAATAGGCTGTTTCGTAAAATTAAAAATAAGAAGTTTTCCGTATGGTGTAAACTTAAGTAGACACACTGTATATGTACATCATAGCATTGTCAGGGAACCATTATCGTAAGAAAATTAATAAATTTAATAAACCTAATGTGGTGTATTAAAATAAATTAATAAAAATTGTGCCTCCTGGGCATCTTTAAAATGTAATAGGTATATCCAACACATTATAAGATAACAATTTTTTTCTTTTTTTTAACCCATTTTTTCTTTTTGTTGCAGAAGGTGCAATTACCCAATGTGATGCAAAATATGGTGCCATTACTGACGTTCAAAGCGATCTTCAACGCTTTACCAACCATCTTTTCTTCCGCTCCTTTGACTTTTTATTAATGGCAACCCATTACGGTAACTACATGAAAAATCGTCCTGGATTTGAAAAACTCTTTAAGGGTCTATCCGACTCTCTCTGGGAAGATGGTATTGACACCATTAAGTACATCACCAAACGTGGAGGTGAAATGAACTTCGCTAATGTTGCCAAAGAACTCCAAGATGAAGATCTTGTTCCTAACTTAGAACTCTATGAGTTACAAGCTGTTTCCAGAGCTCTGGATATTGAAAAGAAATTGGCTAAAGAAGCATTTAGCATTCACAGAGAAGCTTCTGGAAAGAAACCTGAAAAACATGACCCTGAGATTGCTCATCATTTAGAGGAGAAATTCATGGAAAAACATAGAGATACCATCAGGAATTGGCTGGACACACTAAAGATTTGAGCACTCTTTTGAATGGTCCAGACGCATCCTTAGCTTTGTACTTGTTTGATGAATATTTGCAAAAATAAATAACTCAAGCATGGTGATACTTAAAGTAATATTTATAATTTTAAGAATAATCCTTTAGTTAAGCAAATATGTCATTTTTAGAATAATGTGGTTAATTTTAAAAGACACTTACATTTTGTGTAAATAAAATATATAAAAGTTAATAAAAATATGTAAAATATTTTAGTATTTTTGTTTTTTTTTCTCGTTTAGTCAGGAATCCAAATATTTCAAATATGAAGAATATTTCTAATATAACGTCTAAATTTATATCAACATTACTAAACAAATATATGTTTTCTATTTCCAATTTTATTGCCATCTATAAAAAACTATTTTATAAAAAAATAAAATTAATATGTAATAAAAACTCTTAATTAAATTCCTAATATTTATTTTTAGGAATATAGTATTCCTGGAATTAAATATTAATAATTTGTATTAATAATCAGCTTATTTTTTTCGTTTATCGACATTATTAAAATACTTTAAATTGTGGCACTCTTTTATAATAAGTGTATTTATAAATTATTTATTTTTATTTCTTTGATAACATAGAAATAATAACTGTAAAAACGTATACACATGTTCTTTTAATAATATAACAAAAATAGGAAGTCCCATGCTCTCCAGTCTACCGACAAATTAGACAACTTAATAAATATTAAAAAAACATAAATAAAGCTTACTAAAAATTTAAAAATTATATAAAAAAAAGAAAAATGTTGAGTAATAACATTCCGCTAAACTACTAAATGTTAATAACTAAATGCACAAAAAAATTTTATATTTTAATATCATATGTCATTACCCGGCTTTATTCTTGTAGAAAAAATTATATTAATTATTTTTAAATTTTAGTTTTACTTATGTTTTTAAAGTCGGTTTAATTATTTTTGTATTTATTTTACCTACTCTTTTTAAGTTTTCATTATTAACGTAAAAGGTACGCGGACATATGACGCCATCGAACAAACGGTACGGATCGGAAAAAATGGTTTTAGTAAAATAAAATTACACACACGCACATGCAAGTCATGAGTAATTTATGGGTGAATCTGAGAAGTCGGCGCTTTTTCACCAAGGCTAGAACTCCTGGTTTAAAACTTTCAGATAGAGATCAGCTTGAATACTTTGATACGAAATATTACGTAATCTCTGATCTATATTACATATTCTCATTAGATTTTTTAAATCCGATGTCTACCGTCTACACATACGTAAGCTGCTGCATTTAATTTCACTGGGACTATGTTTTTCCGATCCGTACCGTCCGTCCGATGCCGACGTATGTGCGTTAGACTAATTCAAAAAAATCGACTACCTTTTTTTTACTTAATTATACCGAAAATAATTGTAATAGCCATAGCCCTTTACATTAATGTTAAGAGGTGCCGTATGAATACATTTTAATTTTCCATATGATTAACGTGGGAAAACTTGTTTTTCTGATTTTATAAGTCTGTAATGGTTTATCAAAAAGGCTAGACTCAATCATTATCGAATAGAATTGAATGCTCTACAAAAAGGATTTATTATAATTTTTTGATAAACCGACGCGTTTCGTAGTTTTTAAACTTTAAAATATAATTTATAATATTTTCCAAATTTTTGACAGTTAAACTAAAGATCTGGGAAACCAAAAAATAAAATATAAAGAATTTTTAAAACATGCCATTTTGACAACTTTTTTTTGTATCGGTAAACTTGGTAGTTTCAAGGGTTTATCAAGAAATTAAAAGAGGGCTTTTTTGTAGAGCGTTTAATTTTATACAAGAAAATGATTTGGTCTAGCCTTTTGATAAACTATTAAACTTAAAAAACAAGCTTTCCCATGTTAATCATATGGGAAATTAAAATGTGTCATGCGGCACCTCTTAACATTATTATTAAGGGCTGTGGGTTTTACAGGATTTTTTTAAAACATTTGTCAACAACATTTTCGATATTATTAAGAAAAAAAGGAGTAGATTTTTTTTGAATCAGTCCAATGTGCTCGTACCTTTAATCGGTGACCATCCACTTAGAAAACAGTACTCTACTAGTACCTTTTTTCAATTACACTTTTAAAAAATAATAATAAAAATATAAAATATAAAGCTTCCGGCACAAAGCAAGCGGCAACGGGACAGCAGCGGAACATTGTTATGAAGATTTTACAAAACAATTTCATTAACAGAATATATAGACATAACTTACTTTTTTTAAAATGGACCACCATGTATATTATACCACCATTCAAAAGGTATTTTAAAGAGCTTTACGAAAATACCACATTTAATATATCTATCTTTATTAGTTTCAAAAATATGACAATTTAAATCTGAAAAATATCATATGTAATTTCCACTATACCTACCAACGCAGGACTAAGCTTAGGAGTGTAGATAGAGTTAAAATTACATATAATATATTTAAGATTTCAATGGTAATATTTCCGAAACTGATAGAAAAAAAGATACGGTGTGTCCCATTTAAAAAAGGAAAGGTATGTCAATATATTTTGTTAATAAAATTGTTTTGTAAAATTTCACAACAGAAAACAACTTGATAACTCACTGTACATTTTGATTTGTAAATAATTTTTTAAGTTAAGAAATAAAAAGTTATAGCCATTTAAAATGTGGACAAGTTAGATTGGACGCACTGTACATACAAAAAAAAACATAGGTGGAAAAATCGGTTAAAAAAGATTTAAAATATGATTTTTCAAAATCCAAGCTATTTGCAAATTTATGTTTTTGGACTGATCGACCGTCGTCGTAGATTTTGTTTCCTTGACGTTTTGTCAACGCGAGTGGTTAGTTCTGGTTAGTTTGGCATCCTCAGAAGGTTCCTAGTAGACTACTTGAGTACTACTGTGTAGTACGCAGTTGGTCGTAGGGCATTATAGAATCTGGTATGTTCTCATTTGCTTAGTACCTTGCTGAGAGTCTGTGGGTTTTTTATTATAAATGGATTATTGGCTAAAGGTTCTCTGTATAACGGAAAAAGTTGCGGTTCATTGCATAGCGGTATTTTACTTCGAAGTATGGATTGTCTCCATGGTCCACTATAACTGTCCCCTATTTCCGTGTTTTTTGACTAAATGCGATACATTCCTAACGATTTTAGCTTATTTGGAGATCGAGGGTTTTAAAGAAAATATTTAATATCTGTTGATAATTTAATCTTTAATTTGCTACGAAAACAACACAGGTCAAGCCAAGTGGGGTTTTTGCCGATCGATCCATACTTTATTTGTACGAATAAGGCTGACAATTGCTGTATTTGCGCAAAATATTTTTCAGATAACAAACTACGATATTTCTTAATACAATGTTGCCAATAACTCAAAAGTGAACAAATTTGACAAACACTCACCTAAAACATGATTGTTTACAAACCGGACGCATCGCCGATTTTAATAATATTTGTTATATGGAGGTTTTGGAGCGCTGTTTACTAATCTGAAAGCATTTTTTTTGGCACGTTCCGTTCACAAGATATTCATCATCAGACTCGGTAACCAAAACTAACCAAAATTCACTTTTTTCCCTCTTTTGCAAACAATTCTTGATTTAAAGCTAACTTGGTACTCAATATTTGTTTTCCACCATTTAAAACCTAATTTTGCTATTTATTGCACCTATTTTTCCATAAAATTGTTAAGCCTTACTTTCAATTGCAGTAGCCTTGAAGGCGCCAATAAGGCAAAAGTGAAGCTTTGCAGTTTTATGGAAAAACGGGTAAAATAAATGGAAAAATGGGGTTCTAAGAGGTAGAAGTCAAATATTGAGTAACAATTCAGCTTTAAATCAAGAATTGTTTGCAAACGAAGGAAAAAAATAGTGAATTTGGGTTAGTTCTGGTTATCCAGTCTGATGATGAATATCTCGAGAGCAAAGCGTGTTCGAAAAAAGCCCTTATACCAAATTTCCTTAAAATCGGGGACGCGTCCGGTTTGTAAACAATTACCAAATTTAGCAATACTATGACAACGTTTTTAGACGTCCCAAAAGACTTTAAAAATATGTTCCTAAGATGTTTCAGGTACTATAAAAAACGTTTAGTAAACGTACAAAAAACGTTTTTAAAAAGTTGTTTTTGCTGACACAAAACTTTTAAAAACGTTGAAAGAACATTCACGGAACGTTTGAGAACGTTTATCGTACGTTACCAAAATCTACTTCAATGTTTTATTAACGTTAATAAAGCCAACGTGCTATAAGGTATACTTAAATATCGTTAGTTAACGAAGCCGATTTTTAGTGGCGTCTCTTAAGGGCACATATCAGTGTAAGGCGGGGCTTTAGGAATAACTTTAAGAAAAAAATTATAGGAACTTGTTTCAATATTTTTTTCATGTGTTCTATATGAATCCAAGAGATTGATCACATATTAATGGACACCCTGTATAAGTTTCCCTAATAAACAGTTCATAAATTCAAATCTTTATTATTCATGTCCAGAAATTTGTATGTTTTAAAAAAACAACAAACAAAACCGGACACGATCAAATTTTCGTATTTGACAAATTTTTAATCGCTCACCCGCTTCTTATAATTTTAAATAATTTATTCGCATAAGTAAAGGAAAGTAAATTAAAAAATATGTTTAAATATTGTTCAAGAATTAAGTGTATTTGTTTGTTTTATATTTACATACAGATGTTATTAATATTACTTATGTTTACATTAAAGAAGTTGCTTGTCGAACAAGAATTCTCCAAGTTCTCCATGTTTGTCCATCATTTTGTCTAGAGTAGAAAGTTTTCCCGCTAAATCTCTTTGTCCTTTGTATTGTTCGGTTAGAAAATCAGATGTTAGGTAATCAACGAGCTAGGAAAAAAAAGAAAATTTACAATAAAAAAAATAATATAAAGTAAAAACAAGTGTTTTAGTAATTTTTTCATGGTTAGGTCAGTAAGGTGTTTTTTAAAGGATAAATTTAAAAGTATCGTAGAATACGTGATTGCGACTGTCTGGGGTTCACACTAGTTCACACTAAACATTTATTCAATTAAACAGCAAATAAATCTTAGTATCAAATATACTAGTCTAAGGAAAATTCCATCTTAGTCATTTAGAGTATTTTTTAAACAGAGAAAAAAATCATTTTTGCATCATTTAAAGTAAAGTAAATGAGACTGAAGATTGATTTTGGTACAGCAAACTGACTAATAATAAATTTGGCAAAAAGGTGTTTTTGATGTTGCCGCTTTTTCTACAATAAAATTAAATACGTTATAAATGGATTAAAACAATATGCATATTATTATCTAAGCAAAAAAATAAATATTTTTAGGAATTAAAAAAAAACAGGAACTGCCAGGTTAACGATGGAGTATTTTAATAATTAGAATGTTGTTAAAAGTATATTGGTAAAGTGTTTTCTTGCAGATTTTAAATTTTGAAAAAGTTAGGTCATATTTAAGGAAACCAAAATAAACTGTGTTTAAAATGAAAATAAAAACATATTACTTTTAGAAAATGAAACACATACGTGGTAGTCATTAAATTCTTTGTCGTCTTCACACACTTGGATAATACTTCTTATTTTCTTGGTGACTGAAGTTTCCAATTCCAAAGCATCCTTTAGAGCTTCAACTCCATTTTTCCAGGTGTCTTTTGATGGAACAAGCTAAAAATAAGCATGCTTTTTAATACAATATGTATCTGGCACTAAACAACTTATTATTACAGTGGAATACGTTGTTGTTGTGGCTTTATTTTTTTGTAATATGTTGCAAATATTTAAAGAATAATTTTAAGCTTCACTATTAAATTTAAGATCTCGGGAGTGCTTTTTACATAATGTCTTATTAGAGGATGAGACCAATTAATGCATATACATGTCGTGCCAGCTCGATACGATCAAACTGACTTGCAGTGTGTTGAACACTACAAGGAAGGAAATATACAAAAAAGTGCGAGTATCTAAATGTTCCGGATAGGAGACAAATCAAGTTTGCTGTGTTGCTCAAAACCATCTTCTTGCAATGCATTGGAAAGTTTTGGAGCGGCACGACATATAAAAGTTGCGTTCATAAATATTATTTTAAATTATTTCTGGGAAAAACGGCAAACACGTTAAACTGTTAAATTATATGTTTTTTAAGCACGTTCTAATTATTCAAGGTGTCATAAAAAAGTGTATCGATACCCAAGTACCCTTCTACTAGCCTACCTTATATTTATATTAAGTAGATGCCTTGTGCTAATGCGATAGCACTGGTCCAGACGATTTCTGGGTCTGACTTCTAAATATTAAATTTTATTTTCTTTTACGCCTAAACTAACGAAGAAATATATTTTTAATAAAGTTTGCTTCTGTAGAAATTATATGCAATTTTCCAAGTTTTTGGCAATCTATGATTTTTATACAGGGTAATTTTTAATTGATGCATTGCTCTGCGTTTGATTTCTAAATCAGGTTTAGAGATGGGTTAAGAAACGTAAAAACTGGAGTGAAGGGTACTAGCGTCGGCGAAACTATGAATAGAATTAGTTGTGGACGTGAGAAGGCCGTTAATGTGAAGAAGAAATAATGTTGATGCAAGCTTGAAGAGTGGCCATCCACAATATCTTATATACGTCGATCAGATAGATAACTAAAAAGGCAAGTACAGAGTTTAGTTAAAATACCATAGAAGGGAAGTTTATTAAGGAGTGCGGCATACCAAACCTGGTGAAAAGCCTTGGATGTATCAAGAGCAACGATTTGGGACTCACCTAGACATTCAAGAGACCCATTCCAGCAGTGTGATACAAAGGAAAGAAGATTCACTGTGGAACTTTTGTGGCAAAATCCATACTGCATGTCAATGCAAAATTTTGTGTTATTCCAAATACTGAAGGATTTGTGAATCAATGAATTTCTCCATTACTTTACAAAGAACTGACAAAAGTAAAATTCGTCTATAGTTTGATAAAAGAAATTTAGATCCTTTCTTGGAAATAGGTTAAACACTTGCAACTTTCCAGCTCTCCGGAACCTCTGTCGTTAAAAATTCGAAACAGCCAAGTTAAGATGGGTGCAAGTTCTGAAGCACATTTTTTTAAAACAATCGCTGGTGTGCCATCCAGCCCAGACGATTTCTTGGTCTTAAGAAAAGAAAGGATACGATCATAACCCGTTCTGTGTTGTACAGGCTAAAAAATTTTTGTTATTTAATGTGAATAATAGTATTAAAGAAAAATCAAACAAATATAAAAAAATTTATTATATCCCCTTTTAAAAAGACAATCATCAAATTTACTTATCAACGTGAATCCGGCAAAAGCAAACTTAAGAACTGAAAACAAAACTTTAGGTGTTTTTCAATGTCTAGAATCAGAGTTCAGGCGTGAGAACAGAAACCATTGTTTTGGTTGGCAGGTGTAACTAGTCGTCATTTAAAGCATAAAATATTCATTTCGAGTAGTATTAAAGACTAAAATGTACAATTTCTTGGCAAAGGTGAGCGAATTACCAATGTAATAATAATTGAATATGATAAAAAAAGTTTATGAAAAATCAAAAAATTCAATAATATACAGGATCTCCTTCAAAAACAGCCGGTATCCTTTTCGTATAATTCGTTTGAGTGTCAAAGAATGTGCAATTTCACAAAAAGCTTGACATATTTAGTCTTTTTAATTATAAATTTATGCGATACCTTATGCCCGCAGTGCATTTTAACTTATAAATACTTAAATGTTTTTAAATAAAAAAGGCTTACACTTTTTTGGATTAAGTCACTGACGTGGCTAGTGAGTTCTCCTCTCATCAAAAGATATTTAATAAACTCAATGGCGTGGTTTCGTTCTTCAGAAGCGGCGTCAAAGAATAGTTTTGCGAATCCGGGTCTGTTAACAACATCTCTGGAAAAGTGGGCACCCATTGCCATATATTGCATGGCAGCTTTAAGTTCTTCCAGCACTTGAGACCGCACTTTTGCTACACAAGTTTGAGACATGTCAATCCATTCCTTTGGGACATCAGGTTGTTTGTGTTCACCTGTATATAAAATAAATTAAAATAAACTAAATTAGACAACTTATACAGGTATACGTACATAACAGTTTAATATATTTGGTTTCTTTATAGAAATATAATACTAGAGCCAACAAAATAACTTTCCGGCTGCTATTTTTTTATTTTTTATCAATAGTATCCGAACTTGGTAAAATTGTTATTTAAAAACAAAATAGATATTTTCTTAACAAGTGCGTAAAGTTGCGGAGTTCGGATATGATTAAAATGCTAAAAGAACACTTTGCGTAAGTGTTAAAAACATTACTTTTCTATGATTGACTTAGAAAAGTAGAAACGTAAACGCTTTCTTACGTAAGATTGCGTGCGCAAAGTTCAAATTTGCGCACTCAAACGGATGTGCAAAGTACCTACTATGCGCACGCGGATCCAAAAATAATTTTTCTGAATATGTGTTGTATATTAGGCCAAATTTTTTTTTTTTTTTAATGAAATACACACAAAGTTCAAATTTAGGCACCCTAACGAATGTGCAAAGTAACTATTATACGCACGCGGGTACAATGAATAATTTTTCTGCATATGTAATGTTTTTAAGCTAAAAATTTTGTTTTATTAATAGAACACCTTGTACGTTTTCCGATTTTTTTATTTTACAGATTGTTTTACGTCCGCCATTTTTAAATTAAATAATTTTATTATTTTTTAATTATGTATTTAGTTTTAGGATTTTTATAACACAACGTCGCTTTATATTTATTTTTAATTTTTATTAACACATTTTTTTGTTATTATGTACGTTATTTATACACATTATTTCCAAGCAGATTTCACCTGTAAAGGAAATGTGGTATGAAAGTGATATGTTTCTATTTTAGTTTAAAAGTTTAAAAAATATAATAAAAAAGTTTAAAACCGTTTCATAAGAAAGATTAAAATGTGTTTGTATTTTTCTAAAAGCATTTTAAGTATACATGTGAACCTTGATAACATAACCTTAATTATTTTTTAATAAAAACAAAAAAGAATAAGAAAAACAAAAGTATTGAAAATCTCCCATTCCAAAATTAAAACTTTTAGCTTAATCAAAAACTGTTATGTATATTTTTTCCTAAACTAGCAATTCTGCCATGATTTATTATTATCAAAACAAAAGAAAAACATAAAAAATGCCAAACAAAAAGCAAATTCTTGGGCACATGGTTTATAAACCTGTAGGGGAAACTGGCCTAAAATGGCATACTCTGGTAAAATGACACACTTCATAATTTTTGAATTTCCTGTTTTAGTAGCGACCTTTTAAATCTGATGGATCATGTAATATGATCACTGCATTTAGTATCGAAATTACCGCACAGGTGCATGTCCCTGATTTTTTGCAGGACATTTTAAGTTCAAATTTCGATTCATCAACCGCAAAATAATTCTAATCAGTTTAGAGTTTGTGTTTTTTTGCAAAGTTTTGTTACAAATTTTGTTACTTTTTTATTAAAACACAATAATTTGGCCATGTTTATGTATAAACATGATTACTATAGGTATATTTATACTCTCAAAATTTAAGTTTGTTTACTAAATTGTCGTTTTGGGTAAAATGACATACATGTAATAAAGGTAAAATGACATGCTATTTTAACGTGTTCATTAACGTCGACAACCTTTTTTCTTTATGGTTGGTAAATATAAAACGAAATCTACATGACAAGGTTGTTCAATGTAGGCTCATGCTAAATGCGCTTAGTCTTTCCTAGAACGAAGATATTTGTGTTAAAAAACAGTCAAGATTATTTACATACCTTACCATATTATAAATGGTAAATGTTTTAAATACAAAAAGTTTTGAATTTATTAAATATATGTTTTCTACCTTATAAAATCCTTTAAATTATCTGTTAAAGGGATATGCCATTTTGGCCTAAACTATTGTGTCATTTTATCTGACACCACGCCTAAAATGATATACTTTGAGACATTATAAAAAACAGTCGTTATATATTTTTTTGTTGGATTAGGTGAACCTCGGCTTAAGTAATGACTAAGAATAAGTTATAAAGGCACTTTACAATTTGTTATACTAAATCGCAATCTTAATTTTTGAAATATAGGCAAAAATTTACAAAGTTTGTCATTTTAGGCCAATTTCCCCCACTTGTTGCTCTTCTATACAGGTTAGCCATTTAAAAACGAAACAGATCTTATTTTGGAAGCTCTAGGTCACGTCAAACTTTCATTTTAGAGGGAAACATTTTTTTACGCTTTCACTTCGTGAACTGCAGCCATCTAGCAGAAGTGTGACTTACCCCAAAATTTTAAATAGAAAAAGGGGTCAAGTTATGTCTTGATATATAAGAGCTAAACGATTTTTAAAATAAGATATTAATCGAGGGTGTAACTCTCCCCTAAAATTTAAAGGTGAATTACACCCTTGCCAAAACGATTACCCCTACTAGACGGCTGCAGTACAGGGAGTGAAAGTGGCACAAAATGTTTCCCTAAAATCAACGGAAAGCGTTATTCCTTAAAAGTGCCCAAAATTAGGTCTGTTTCCTTTTAAATAGCCACCCTGTATAAATATAAAGAATGCTGTTGTGCTCATTTAAAATGTTTTAATAGCCAAGCAGATCATTCATAGATGTTTAATCTCTGTCAAAAATTTTGTTTTAGTTTTTTTGATATAAAATAAGGTTTAAATAAAACTCTTAAAACAAGTTAAAAAGTAAGACAGAAATATAAGAAAAGGTAACATCGGGATTCTTATAACGGAATTATTTATTATAGTATTATCAGCTATTAAAAATGTATATTAACATTGTTGACTATTTTATGGGCAAATATTAAAATAAGTATAATAAAATGCAAATAATAAAATATCTTTTGTTTACTTTTCATAATAGCATTTTAAAATAACTTAAATTATCACATTAATGGTATAATTACTTGGAAGAAACAATAATAAAATTGTTAATGGCATAATAAATTTATATTAGACAAGTAATTTTTAATACATTTAAAATATTTTGTTTTTTTTTGTGTTTAAAATATCTGGAGGTAACTTTAAAAGCTTGTTTGGGGTCACAATTTTTAAACCCGCTTTGGTCAAAGTTATATTTGGCACTTGGTAAATTGGGAGGTATTTATAAGTTAAAGAATTTTGATTTGTCTGTTAAGTTGTTTACCTATAGGTTTTACTATTTATTAGGGCAATTTATTTCAGGTAGTTTTAATTTGCGGAAAATTTATAACATATGCCTATACTGGCCTATAGGTATAGGTAATTTTTGCATATTCAGATAATTTTAGTCTATAATATTAGTTGATAAATATTGATAAGTGAAAAAAAACGTTTGTTGTAGTCTACAAAATAAATTAGAAAATGACTAGTTTACTTTTCTTAGGACTAGTACTTAAGTAGTTGTTACTTTCAGCAGTGCATTATCTCATTTAAATGCTTATTTTAATAGACATGTCTTGAAAAATAGAGAAAAAAACTTGAAGGGAAAATAGCAAATAGCAAAGTTAATTAAAAAACAAATTTCAAACAATTAATTAACAGTTATAAAAGTAATAAATTTTTTAATTATTCTTCCTGTTTCCTTATAAATATGTAGGTATACTAAAAATATTTTTAGAGTTAATATATTTTTGTAAATTTTATATTTAAATATTAAAACTTTGGTCCTTAAAATCTTACTATCTTGTTTTTTTTCAGGTATTTTTTTTATGTTCTTTTTGTACATATTGTTTTTACAGTACTAAATTTTCTTTTGGACTTACAAATTGATGTACCTATTGGGCAACTCTTAGGTCAAAGCACACTAGGCGCTCAGGTCTTGGTACGCTCATGGTCTCGATCAAATATTTTCCATGCTTTTAAATAAATGACCTTGAATGACATTTAAATAGCATGTTAAATATTTGAGCAGTCGGTGAGCGTACCGAGACCTAAACGCCTAGTGTGCTTTGACCATTACTAGAAAACTATTCCAGGTGTCCCTTGCCGACTTTGATGAAACTGCAATATGTTGAAAAACATCAAAATAAGAGACACGTATTTTTTTATCAGTCAAACACTTTTAAGGAGCAAAATGCACAACTAAAATCCACTCTTACAATTATTTGTCAAATATGAATAGAGGCTAATGGAATTTTCAATCAATAATACTATGGTTTTGATTTCGTGAAGTTATCTCAATTCGTTCTCAAGATATATAAAAAAAGAAAGGTAGACTTTGAGGACGCATTACACCCTTTAAAAGTGTTTAATGGTCAATAAAAAAATACATTGTCTCTTATTTTTCAATGTATTAAAACATATTACAGTTTCATCAAAATCGGCGAGGGACACCTGGGATAGTTTTCTTGTTAGACAACATAAAATACATTTTTCCACGACCGTTAAAAAAATGCTGGTTTTTAATCATTAACATGAAGTTAAGTACTACATTCTAACACACTACATAACGTGTTAAAAAATAACTTTTTAACACTTCGATGCATTTATTTCACATTTTGAATTAGTGTTTTGTTTCAAGCCTACTAAAATAAACTTAAATATCAGTTTATGCAATGTAACAGTAAACGCGACATCAACTGAACCAAACGGTCATTTTGATTTCGTCATTATTTCTTTAAGTCAATCATGTTTAAACGTCAACATAACCGATTGAAAATACAGTTTTAGAATTGGTTCCTCGCTTAAAATTGATGCATGTGTCACTAGTTTTAAAGTTTGACAGTTTGAAAATAAATTTAATAGAAATTATTGGAAATTAATAGTAATAATGAATTTAAATGACTAAGAAAGTGAAAAGAAAAGAGGATAATTGTCTGCTAAAAATAAGGAGGCTATGATTTTTGTTGCAATATAATGGTTGTGCTGCAAAAATAAAATTAATAAGTTTAGATACATTAAACATGTATAAAATGGTAATTTGGAAAATTTTAATATGGTCGTGGAAAAAATATACTATGTAACACATGCATAAAGTGTTTGTTTTTACTCTTGGGATTGCCGCATCTCGCCTAAAAGCTCGTGCAGTCAAACTTCCCATTTGTAAAAAAGTATTATTTTATGCACTTGTTACAAAAAACTATTTTTACTTACATTCTAGTTGGGCAGTTGCAAAAAGATGCAAGAAACTGCAAAACAATAACAGTCTTCATGTTTTATTTGACTAGTCACTGAACAAATAAAAAAATTGTTTGTAATTATTGTTTGTTTTAAAAGTTTTGAAAAGCGTTAGCCCGCCTTTACACACACTGGCGCAGAAGGACGACTATACTATCACGAGATTCACAATGAGTATTTATATTTTAGTATTAATTTTGTGCTTGATATTTTGCGCACCTTATTTTGGTGCTGTGTGCAAAGTAAAGAGTATAGTTTGTTGATAAATATGGGTTTATCTTTTAAAACTTCGGCTGAATATTGTAAGCACTTAACGTTATAGTAGTCAACTAGAAATGTACGAGCGCAATTAATTGATCTGTTATCAAAATAAAATAAAACAAAACAATAAATAAGGATGAACATTTTATAGGGTGCTGCAAGTAATACTGAGTTAAGTTTAAAATTTAAAATTTTCAGTTGAAAAGCAGGAAATCCTTGTGTGACTTTTTTAAAATTTAATAATAATAATTTTTTGTCAAACAACTTTTTGTACTAAAAACTCAAGCTATAAAGAATACTTTTAAAAAACTAAAAAAAAACGAAGTAAAAATTTTAAAATTGGAGAACGTACTGTTGTTAAATGTAAACGAAAAGGGCATTGGGGAAAAATTGGTAGGCTAAAAACCAGGGGTTGTCTAAAATGTGCTATGATATATACATATAAGGTAGACCTTAGAATAAGGCCGGAATAACCTATGCACTGAAGCCGGCCTATTGTGCGCCCTGTATTGTTAGATCTTAGAATAGGGCCAGGATAACCCATGCACTGAAGCCGCTCGGCTTATTGTGCGCCCTGTCTTTTTACGTCTGGGTGATACCAGCCAGACGGGACCTACAGCTTAACGTGGGTTCCGAACCACGGTCGCGCGACAACTTAAGACCTCGTCCCCACCCAGGGGCAACGAACCTACCAACTGAGTGGAGTCCGCATGTCTACGGTTGCGCAGGACACGGCAAAGTGTGTTCCGGCGCCTTAGTTCATGCTGGCTATTAGCGTCGATACATTTTGCACTTTGTCCGTCTTGTTGGGCTAACCACTAAATTTCTGGCCTTGGCCGCCGGCAGGATTCGAACCCACCTCACGTCGGTTGTGCGCTTAAATGACCTGGCGCCTTACAACTCGGCCAAACACCCGACTTGATATAAGGTAACTGCATATTCAGTTGTCTAGTTCACAAATGTTGTAAGCGCAAAAATTAATTTCTAAGTTTTATAAACTTCAAAGTTTTAAAATGTGCCATATGTCTAGTCTAAAGGTACTTAACACGATTGACAAATGAAGCTTGCATCTTTAAGTTTAAGTATTTTACATTCTACTGGGGTGCATAGAAAAGATCTTGTATATAACTACATACCGGGTGAGCATCGCCGGGCGAGACATAGAAAATCCCATGTAATTTTTAATGGGGTCAATTATTGGCTCCCTAATTATTTTTAAAGAAAAATTCTATTGAAGTTTTTTGAAGAGCATGCAAATCTACGTCCATGGTAAAAACTTTAGATTTTTCGGTAAACCCGTTTGCTAGTTAGATGCTAATATATTTTTAAAAAATTGTTACATTATTATCGCCTCATATTTATGAACAACATTAAAAATACCAGTTAGCGTGACATAACGTTGTCATTTTGAAATAAAGTGCTTTATTATTATCAAAAATCGTAGAGACTTGGAAATTTTATTGCACGTGGAAGAAAATGAAGGGAAGGTAAGTACAAGGAAACTTCAGGATATCATAGGATAAGATCAATCAACAGTGCTTCGGATTTTGAAAAGGCATAAATACATTTCATACAAATATGAAAGACATCAAGAGCTAAGGGATGGGGATGAAATACGACGGCAGGAATTTTGTTTTGACATGATGGAAAAGGCAAACATGGACAGGGAATTTTTAAAAATATTTGTTTTACTGATGAGTGCACATTTACGTTAAACAATGAACCCAATCATCAAAATTACCGATACTGAAGCAAAGAAACCAACACAGATTTGTCGAAACGAGTACGCAATATCCACAGAAAGTAAATGTTTGGGCGGGGATTTTCGGCCAACATATTATTGGACTATTTTTTCTTAATCAAAATTTGAATGCAGAATTTTACTTGGAACTACTCGAAGAACTAATTTTACCCACTTTAAATGATGTATCCAGGGAAAATCAGGAAATTTAGTACCAAATGGATGGCTGCCCGGCACATAATACCCTGACTGTTCGGGAATATTTACACAATGCTTTTAATGGAAATGGTATTGGCCTACATAAAACCATAAATTGGCCAGCCAGGTCTCCTGATATTTCGCCAAATGACTTCTTCCTCTAGGGCCATTTAAAAAGCATGATATACAAGGATAAAAATTACTTTAATCTAGATGAGTTAAAAAATGCTATTTCTGCAGAATGCAATAAAATTTCAATTTACCAGATAGCCAATGTAAGAAGACAATTTTATAAACGTCTGGGTTATTGGCTAGCAATCAATGGAGAAATTTTTTCTTTAATCTTAAGTTTATTTTCAACATATTTATTATTGTAATAATATTAATAATTTATTGAAGCATGTAAATATTATAAATGTCATAAGTTCTTGAAATTTGTTACTCTAGTTTAGTAACTTAACTTAATTCGTTTGAAAAATGCAACTTTAATCTTTTCACTGTACGATTTTTTGATAATTATAAAGCACTAAATTTTAAAATGACAACGTAATGGAAGGCTAACTGGTATTTTTATTGTTGTTCATAAATATGAGGCATGTAATATAACAATTTGTAAAAATATATTAGCATCTAACTGGCAAACGGGTTAACCGAAAAATCTTTACCATGTGCGTAGATTTGCATGCTTTTCAATAAACTTCAATAGAATTTTTCTCTAAAATAATTAGGGGAGCCAATAATTGACCCCATTAAAAATTGCATGGAATTTCCTATGTCCCGCCGGCGATGCATCACCCGGTATATGTTAGTGTACCCAACTTACTTTTTCTGAAAAATGCACTTACATTTGTGAGCTGAACCATCGATATGTGAGTGGTTGGACCACGTTCGCGGAACGTGCATGGAAAAAGCTAGGTTTAACATCTTTAAACCTGGCACCAACAGCACTCCCCAGGGGCCTCTATAGGCCCTGAGATACGGTTTCTAAAATAAGGCGGGGTCAAGAGTGCATTCTAAAGTCATAGCCGGATTTGTGCTCGGCAGGTCTACGACCAACTAAAAATTCCTATTTGGGACCGGAAAATGAGCCCTTAGGGGCTGAAAAATCGTATTTCAGATGTAGCAATCAAAACAGTGACATTTTTATGTACATTTGAATTCTGGACCTTACACTATGCTCAAAAAGTTTGTAGGCTGTTGAAATTGCCCGTTTAGGACCTGGGTAATAAATAGGAATAGGTATAATTTTAATTTTTATTTTTTAACTTTATTTTTAACTTGACAACGGTGGCAGACTTACCACTGAAACGTCGTTTTTTAATTAGAATTTTTGGGTTTTGGGGGGTTTTTCTTTCATTTTGTTTCAGGCGACCGGCCAGTTTATAGAAGTAAATAGGGCTGAACAGGGTCAGCTCGTATACCTCGGGACATGGACCGAAGAGGTCCCATTCTTTTCAGGAGTGTACCCATCAAAAAAACCACCCAATAAATGAATCCGCCTAACCAATATAGAGCATATTATGTATCTTCAATTTAGAACAAGTTTTACAGCAACAATATCTATTTGCTAAAATTGTACACACTGAAAGTCAAATAGTGTGTACAATGTACAAATGTACATCACTGACTTTCTTACATTTTAATTAAATAAACAAAATAAATAATTCTTTAAGGGGTATTCAGGTCTAGAGGTATAAATTTCAGGTAAATTTTGAAGTGCCGTAAAAAAGGTAAGCAATATTTTTACCATTCATTTTTTTATAAGTTATTTATCAGCAATTAAAAATACAGAAAAAATAAAAAGAGAAAAAAGGTAAAAATTTAAAAAAATAGAAGCTGAAGAAATGGGGGAGGACTCATGTGTTCATGCATACGATTCCAACCCTTCCAGTAATAAAAAAAAAAAAATGAAAAAAAATGTTATTCTAGAGTAATGCCGCTATAGCCTAACCTACGGAAAAACATATTTTTACTATTTTTAAAACATTTGAAAAGCCAAAATAAGGATAATTATTTTTTTAATCCGTCGAAATGTTTTTCATTTTTTCCGATGTTTAGGCTATAGCGACATTACCCTAGATTAATAAAATAATAATTATTATTTTTTTAAGATTACTAGGAGGATTGGAATCGTAGGCATGGTCACGTGCCATTTCATCAGCTGCTAATTTTAAACTTTTTTTTAATTTACTGTATTTTTAAAAAATGTGGATAAATAACTTATGAAAAAATAGATAGAAAAATATTAATTTCCTTTTTAACGACGCTATAAAAAATGACTTTAAATTTATGGCTCTAGACCAGAATACCACCTTAATTTTTTTTATTTTTTTTTTTAATCTTTTGTATTGCCTTGGTTCTTACCAAAAAATAAATAAATAAAACAAAAAAATCTCGAAAATTAAGCAACATACAAGAAATATTAAGTGGCAAAAAAGCTGTGTTTTTGTTTGCCTAATAAAAATAATTGCAAAGAAGTCAGTGTCGTATATTTTTTTGTTAGAAATATTTGTCCAGATGACATTTGAAACGCCATTGTACAGACTCATCTTAATTAAGTTAACCCTGCCTAAGCTTCTTACGGCTATATACAACGCATCCAAATTTTGTTAAAATGAAAAAAAAAAAAGATTTGGGATATTAATTAAAAACTAAAGTATTTTTTTAACAGTTTAACATCCGGTATCTTACAAAGATTACATTTTTGAAGCTATGTTTATATTAATTTATTTTATAGAAATAGATTAGAAATAGACGTTTTAATTTTTAACCGCAATTAGAAGACCCTGTATATGTACATGATATTAAAAATAATAAAATAAATCCATTTCAAAATTAAATTGTTTAATTTATTTAAACGATTAAAATTACTTTAATTAATAATTTATTTTTTTACAGGAAACTAATATTATTGGCTTGGTAAAAGAGCAAGTAGCGATTATCCAGTAACCGGATATATATTTTTTTAACAAATAGAATATACAGGGTATCCGGAAAGGTGAGGTCAAAAATGATAGGGTTAATAAAGTGAGCCAAAATAATGTTAGTACTTTATATAAAAAAAGTTCTATCGCCCTTTCTTAGGGAGTTATTAACCTTTAAAGTTAGGATAAAAAATATATATTTTGTTTATAACTTTTGGACGGTTGCCACAAAAATAATGATATTTGGGCATTTAAATTAGCTTATACCAGTACTTCTTTGTATAGGCAAATAATTGCGCAGTAAGTCATAACTATACAGGGTGAGACTCTTAGTCTCCTAATTAAAAAATACATAATTTTTTGTTGCAAAATAATGGGTGCGCTGAGAAATATTAAAATTAATTAATCAGTATAGAGAAATGAAACTTGTATAAAATGTTAATTTTGGAAGCACTATACGGTCGCAGAAATAAAAATAGTATGCAACTTATACGTGTTTTTTCTTTACCCATGGTATGTTGCACTCGGCTGTCGGCTCCTGCTGTCAAACTTCATCATTATTTACGTAAATTACTATTTTTAGATACTGATTGTTTTTTTGCTGGATGTTAACGACATATTTGGCAATTAATTTAATACTTGAGTAAAATTGGCAAGTATTCTGTTAACATATGTAATTAATTGATAAACATTTCACCAAAACAAAAAAGTTAATGTTTTATTTATTTTTAATATCAATTAAAGCGTGCGCAAAAAATACTCAAATGCACTTTTTGCGATTCGTGTGAATTTATTTATAATAAAAGAAATGGGTTTCAGGCAGATGACTAAGTATTCGTGATTACGCTGGCGAGATACCAGGTAAATAATAATAATTTATTTATTAATAAATAAACAAAGGCCTAACAACCTTTGTAAGGATATGCTACCTTTATTTAATTTTCTTTAAATTAAGATGCATATTAATATCATATTTCAGCGTAAATCGTATTTAAATAAATAAAAAAAAATTAAACAGACCAAATTACAGTAAATCCATACCATTGTTCTTTTATTTATTGTTTAGTTTTTTTAGTCTATGTAAATGTGAAAAATATTATAAATTCTTGTTTAAGAGGTTACGTCCGGTTGAATTTTTTTATTTTTGCATCTTTTGAATGTATACATACTTGAGAATATTTCCCTAAAATTTCACATATTTGTAAAAATGTTTAACTTAGTTTAAATGGTAAATTTTCAAACGCGTTTATCTCAAAACGATGTTTTTAAAGTCGTTGAGAAAAATTCTTCGAAAAGGCTGGACCGATCGGCTTGAATTTTTCACACTTTCTTCTTAGATACTTTTGTCAGGTATGATATTAATTTCGCTTTTTAGCCACTTTAAGGTTTAATTTTTTCTAAAAACGACTTTTTTCTTTGGGCAGCCGCCATTTTGTCAAAAATCAAAATTTTGATTGATCCTACCGTTGTATGATCCTACGATCATAACTTGTAATTATTTGTCCTGAGAATAGATCTTTTAGTTTTTTCTTTTAAATAATTTGGATCAGAGGTATCCTCCTTACCGCCAGACATCTTTTTATGGAGGTTCTTTAGGAGATCTGTTACAGGGACAACGGAACCTAATATTTTTAAAAAATATTGTAGATTCTTAAACTACATTAAATTTGCTATATGTACATTAATTGAATATACAGTGTGATCAATTAGGTGTGCAACAAGAGAAAAACTTTTTATTTGCAGTTTGTCAAAAAAATTATTTTTTATAATAGTTGCTGCATGGTTCAAAACTGTATTAGAAGTAGTTAATTTTATTAAAAGTTCTATGGTATACAGGGTAGGTCAAAAGATTAAAAACTGCTTAAGACCAAAGTACCCGTATTTCTAAAAATAGAAGAAAATGCTAAATAGAAAAGTTATTTAGAATTAAAAGTTATGCCTATATACCAAGTAATGGCATATGTTCTACACTTTAATAAAAATTTTAAACATTTTTTTTAGGTAAATAAGGAATATTTATACGCATTTTATTATTTATAGTATATTTGCTTTAATAAAAGGCATATTTGTATAATTTTAGGACCCTGTTAATTATCCTAATTTAATCTTAAATAACTTTTTGGTTTTTTGACCGATTTCAATTAGCTTCTGGTCCAACTGTGTATTCTTTTATTAAAATTATTATTTTATTTGGAAGTTACAAAAAGTTTTGGTTTTTAATAAGTCTATTTTTGAAAATACATGTTACATCTTAAACTTTGTTTGCTTCTCAGCTGGTTGCAACAAGTTTAATCCAAAAGTAATTTTCATGTCGTATGGGTTTTAAAGTAGTTAAATTAGGTGTTTAAATGAAGAGAATTTATTGGCCTTGTTTTTTAAATTTATATTTTAATTTACTTTTAAAATATTTAAACAAATATGTCTTATTACTTAAAAACTTTTATTTCCGTAAAACCAATTACAACTTATGTGTTTAAATATGAAAAATTGTAAACTATTCAAAAAGAAATATTAATGTTTTAAAATTTTGTTTTTTATATTTTTTTTAACGTTGTGAAATGTGTTTAATATATAAATAAATAATAGTTTAAAAAACTAAAAAACACGCTTTTATATGCAACCGAACTAAAAATTAGAAAATAATTTTTCATTAAAAAAAATATTGTCACTTCAGAGTAAAAAGCGTGGGGTGCTTAATATATTAAATGTTATAATTATTATATTTGCCAATATCTATGAGGGAAAAGTTATGAAAAAATAGTAAAATGCACCCCACGCTTTTTACTCTGAAGTGACAATATTTTTTTTACTGAAAAATTATTTTCTAATTTTTAGTTCGGTTGCATATAAAAGCGTGTTTTTTAGTTTTTTTAAACTATTATTTATTTTTCATTTTTAGTTCGATATGCATGTATGTATGTATGTATGTAAAAATGCTCCAGTTTATTCACTAAAAAATTTCTTCGCCATTTTGTCAAGAGTAGCTAAAGTGCCTGAAAAAGTTTGGGATGTTGCCAAAAGATGGCAACACAGGTGTTGTTTTTATAATATAAAGGAATTTTTTTATCCTGGCGATCCTAACCAGGATAACGGGATACTGTTTGCAGATTATTGCATTGTCATGGGTCCTTAATACGTGTGCAAAGTTTCAAAGAAATCGAATAGCTGGAAGTTGGAAAAATTAGGCTCAAAGATTCCGTTACATAGATAGATAGATAGATAGATGAATAGTTACAACCCAAGTTAATAAAAGCGTGTTAAAAAAATAATATTTTAAATATTTTCTTTCAGGGATCATGAAGGTCTTAATTGTTATTTCCTGTTTTATTGTTTTGGCATTCAGTGCTGATGATTTTTGCTCTAAGGACGTGTTACGTGCTTGTGATCCGTCAACAGACAAACTTCGTAAGTAAAGTAATATGTATCCAAACGTTTTTGATCAGTGGACAACAATAAGTATTTGTTTGTTTATAATATTTATTACAGCAGTACCTACATACAGCGTGTAATTTAATTAATAGCTAAAAATAAAGCATATAATTCCTTAGCTTATTTAAAAAAAAGTTTTTCTTTTAAGTTATTGGGCGTTAAAGTTTTAGGAAAAAATCATTTTCTTATCAAAACTTTAAAACAGTTCAAAATATTTCCATTAAATTTAGGGCTTACCCACTAATCACCATTAGGCATTTTTTAATGTAAATTATTTCTAATTACTTCTACCAGTGGCGTCCAAACGAGATACATTCCCGATGATTTTTCAAAAAAAAAAAATTGTATTACTCCATTGCTTAAAAAATATATTGGTAAAATTTCCATTTATTTTGCAACGAATTTGACCTTCCCAGTTTTTTTTAAAAAGAACCGTTTTCGACTAAAATAAAAACCGTTTTTGGTATAGCAAAATTATTTTAAATTAGTAGTCTGGTGCTTTTTGAAAAATATTCAGTATTTATCCTGTATGGTCGCCACTGGTAAAAATATATAAATGCTTCTACGTTAGTGCGCGCTAAATTTTATGAGAAAATCTCGAACAGTTTTAAAGGTAAAACATGAAAACGATTTTTTCTTAAAACTTTAACACCCTGTAGCTCAAAAGTTGAGAGGTTTAGGATATATGTTCATAAAAACTTTTCTTTCTAAAATAGGCTTGAGAATCATATCCTGTATTTTTAGCTATAGACTAAATTACACCCTGTATATTAAATTAAAAAAAAAACAAAACAGCTTCAATACTAAAGTACTGTAAATATTAAAAAATATTTTCTACTGGGCTTAAATATAAAATTTTATATGTTTAATTAATTAATGTAACAAAAATGTATTTTATATTTTGACTAACCAGAAGTAACTTAGACTTGCGCTTTAAATGACCTTAATCATGATTCGCCTTTACTGATTAAAATTAAAACGCTTTCAATTATTTAAATGTATGTAAATTTAACTATAAAGTGTAATCTATATACATCCCCCACAATAATTATCGAAAACGCTCGATTTTCTTTATCTGCTATATTACAAAAATGCTTTAATTAATTTATATGGCTATTAATGACAGTTAAAAAGAAAAAAAAAAGGTAAAGCTATAGCCTTGGGGCAACCTTTGTCATTTACTGGTAAACAATATTTTCTACAGAGTAATTAAAAATGTTTAAAGAAAAATAAGAATTTTTAATCGCCTCAACTCAATTGAGAATAAATTACACTCTTACCCATTTTTAATATTTTTAATCACAAATTTAGTCACTACCTGCAAGAGCACATCATACAGGAAAATTATCATTATCATTTTTTTAACTTTTAATTATTCTGTAACATGTAATATAGTAAATAACAACAGTTACGCCAAAGTTATAGCCTTTACTTAACATTTTTTTTTAAATATGTGGATAAAATTATTAATAAAAGAATAATTGCAATTATATTAAATTATTTTTGAACTAAATCTTATAAAAATATTTAGCATTTGCTATATTTTTTGTGAGGAGTTTATATTTTTAAAATGGACCCCTAAAATACAGGATTCGGTTAACTTGTATTAATGATTAACGCACATTAAAAAACATTCCTATTAAAAAAATAAATAATGAAACTTCCCGAGAATTGAAAAATATGAAAAAAATTAAATCAATACTAAAAAATACTTTTAAAGTAATGACAATGCAAAAAAGGTAGATTTCTAATAATTAAGTCACTTAAAAAATACGTATTTTAATTGTAACCTTTAAAATCTAAATATGGCTTGCTCGTGTTTAAGTAATAAACGGTTTTTAATGCTATATATTTTTTAAAAATATATCCTGAGTTGCATTTATTGCTTATTACAAAGGCAATTTTCAATATGATGCGGTCATAAAAACAAAATAATATTCTAAAATTAGTGTCAATTTAACCTATATATAGACATTAAATTAAAGCTTTATTTAACATTAGGTATTTACACATAATTAATTTTAGTTTCAGCAACACCAAACTGCAATGCAAAATACGGAGCAATCGATGCTGCACAAGCAAGCCTTCAACATTATGCCAATCAGTTTATATACAGATCCTTTAACTTTTTATTAATGTCCACCTATTACGGCAATTACGTCAAAAACCGCCCAGGTTTTGAGAAATTGTACAAAGGTCTTTCAGATTCTTTGTGGAATGATGGTATTGAACTAATTAAGTATATTGACAGCCGTGGTGGCAGAATGAAATTTAGCAATATTGCTGAAAATCTTTTTAATGACACTGCCGATAAAAACCATAAGCCTAATTGGGAACTTAATGAACTCCAGTCCTTAGCTGCAGCTTTAGATGTCGAAAAGTCACTAATGAAAGAAGCTTATGAAATACATCTGGAAGTTGATAACGAACAGCCAGGTAAATTTGACCCTGAAATTGCGTACCACATTGAAGAGGAATTTTTGAGCAAACAAAAGGATATTATCCGAAAACTATCTGGATATACACATGATCTAGGTGAAATGCTTAAGAACCCAGGATGCATCTTTAGCTGTATACCTATTTGATCAGCTGCTGGAAGAAGAAAAATATTAATATGTCTTTTTATAAATTATTTCTTATATTTTGTTTGTAAATTACAAGCTTAGTTCAATTGTTTATAGAGTAAAAGTCATTAGACTTTAAAATTAATAAAATATTTTAAAACCAATTGTCATTTATTTAATTACCTAAAACTGCTTGAATTTTCTTTGCAGATTTATTTTTAAAAACCAACCGAAAAGTTTTTATTAGTTTGTGAACTCCTAGAACTAATTAGAAGTCGGTTTTTAAGCGACTTCTTTAATAAATAGAACTAAACAAAATATTTTGCAACGCTTTATGGTTTAATTTATGCTTTGGATTTTAAATTTAATTAGAGTTTTAAGAAGTACCTAATAGAAAGATAGCTGAACTTTAAATAAACTTTCATTAAAAAAGAAAATTTCTTTCAAAGACCATAAGTAAAAGAATTGTATTTGGTTTGGTAAAAGTATATGTGCCAGAAAGAAAAAAACTTGAGCCGATTTACCTTGTTAAAGAACGGAAAATCTTATTAAACTCATTTTGAATTAAAAAAGTATGGATATAGGAGAGTTTTGCATATTTCGGACCTTTTTACTTCCGGTTTAACCGAAAATAGCTCTAATTTTGAATTCTGTTCTTGGATTCCTAAAACAATTCTAAATAGAAATTAACCATTTTAAAAGTTTTTACGCTCACTTAATTTTTCAGGAAGCACCTGTAATATTGCATCTGGGTGGCTATGATCCTTTATTTATGTCCTTATATTTAATCCGATCGCAAGAAAATAATATCATTAGATTCGTCAAAAAATCCTTCTTTTGAAAAATGCATCTCTTTATAGAGTTGCCATATGAAAAAAAAATAGTCAGAGATGAAAATGTAAATTTGCCAACTTGTTTTATTCCTATATTTTATGCCAGTCACTAAAACTGTGTGAATATATATATATTTTTCATTATCTGGGGTCCTAAGATTAATTTAAGCCTAACAACCTAGATGCAGCATAAAAAATGATTCCAAAAACATCAAGTAGATAAGCCCAAAAACTTTTTAAAATGTCACATTGCAGAACTATTTGATAAACAATTTGCTGCCAATTCAACCCTTGACACTCCCGTAAATCATCCAATTCCAGCGGTAACCCCAGTTTCACATAAAATGCCCGATATTATTTTTAAGGTAAAACACATTAAGCGTATCCTTTCTTCCCTTAACACCAAGAAATCGTCTGGGCTGGATGGCACACCAGCAATCGTTTTAAAAAATGTGCTCCAGAATTTGCACCACTCGGCTCTTTCGAATTTCTTACCATATAGGTATCTTTCCGGAGAGCTGGAAAGCTGCACGTGTTCAACCTATTCCCAAGAAAGGATCTAAATCTCCTTCCATCTAACTATAGACCAATTTCAATTCTCTCAGTTCTTTGTAAAGTAATGGAAAAATTAATTAATTCACAAATTTTTAAGTACTTAGAAAAACACAAAATTTTGCATGACAGGGAGTATGGATTTCGCCACAAAAGATCTACAGCAGATCTTCTTTCCTTCGTATCACACTGCTGGAATAAGTCTCTTGAGTTTCTAGGTGAGTCCCAGATCGTTGCTCTTGATATATCCAAAGCTTTTGACCAGGTCTGGCATGCCGCACTTCTTAATAAACTTCCCTCCTATGGTCTTTCAACTAAACTCTGTACATGGCTCTCTAGTTATCTATCTGATCGTTGTATATCAGTTATTGTGGACGGCCATTCTTCAAGCTTTCACGAAGTAAATGCTGGAGTCCCTCAGGGCTCAGTTATGGCACCAACATTGTTTCTTCTTCACATCAACGACCTTCTCTCGTCCACAACTAATTCCATTCATAGTTTCTGCCGACGATAGAACCCTTCACTCCAGTTTTCAGGTTCCTAAATCCATCACTAAACCTGACTTGGAAAACAAACGCAGAGCGATGCAGATATCTCTCTCGCAGGATCTTAATTTAATATTAGATTGGGGCGGCAAAAATCTCGTCCATTTTAATGCATCCACAACACAATCATGTTCCTTGTCGCGAAAAGAGTCATCAAATACTCATTCTCTACTTATGAGCGGTCAAGTTTTACAGAGCAAAGACACCTTCCATCTTGTGGGCGTCAAATTTGAAAGTAACCTTAACTGGCATAAACACATTGTATCTATAGCCACGGCAGCTTCAAAAAGCTTGGATTTCTCTTCGAGCCAAAAGTATTTCTCCCCTTCTAATTTATACACTTTGTATGTGTCCCAAATCCGACCTCCCTTGGAATATTGTTCTCATATCTGGGGCATGGCGTCCCCCACAACCCTAAGCATTCTTGATTCTATTCAAAGAAGAGCTATTCGTCTCATTAATGATCCTTCAGTTACAGAAAGGCTTCCCCTCTCTTGTCCATCGTCGGGGCCGTGGGGGATTTATCGCTTTTTTATAGGTATTTCCATGGCTTCTGCTCTGTGAAGAATTGGTTCAACAGAGTTGCTCCTCCACTGATGGTTCCCATCAGAGAGACTCGTGGTACTGCGCATATGCATCCCTTCACGGCCCAACTGGACAGGCTCCGAACTTCTCAGCACGTTGTTCGTTCTTTTATCCCTGGAGTTTCTGTGGGGTGAATGTGGCACAAAGCTGGGTATTTAGGCTTTTTGCTTTCGTGGTTTGTCCAAAGATAAAAAAAAAAAACATTCAGACTTAGAATTGTCTAAGAAATCCGAAAATAATAAAATATATAGGGTGTTCCATTTAGAAATCCCAAATTAAAGACAGAAAAGAGAACTCTTATCTTTTTAAAACATTGATCTATACCAAGTCTTATTTAAATAGGTCTAATACTGGCTGTAAAGGCTCGTCTAATAAATTCAGTGACAACCAGTATGAGGGGCCTAGTTTTGAAGTGTTTAATCTCCATTTATCATTTTTTGTATTTTTATTCACTAAAGTTAAATAAATCTTTTTTTTTTAAGGCCTTAACTACATATATAACAGAGTGTTTAAACCTATAAAAGAATGCATTATGAAATATATGTATATGTAGGTTCTCTGTTTTTTTGCTTAAGCTTTAATTTTAAAAAGTAAATTTTGTTTAAATAAAACAAATATAATTTTAAAATTGCTCTAAAAAAATAAAAAAATATGCTAAATATTTCTATGTTTTCAAGCAAAGAGTTTACAAATATTGTCTTCTTTATTTGCAAGTCGTGAAAAAACTTATTAAATAATCAATAGTTTAAAAAAACTAAAAAAACACGCTTTTATATGCAACCGAACTAAAAATTAAAAATAATTTTTCATTAAAAAAAATATTTTCACTTCATAGTAAAAAGCGTGGGGTGCTTAATATATTAAATGTTATAATTATTATATTTGCCAATATCTATGATGGAAAAGTTATGAAAAAATAGTAAAATGCACCCACGCTTTTTACTATGAAGTGAAAATATTTTTTTAATGAAAAATTATTTTTAATTTTTAGTTCGGTTGCATATAAAAGCGTGTTTTTTAGTTTTTAAACTATTAATTATTTTCATTTTTTAGTTCGTTATATTGCACAAAATTCTTAATATAACAGTAAATTAGAACATACTATTTAATTAAGCAGCAAAAAGAAAATAACCAGCCCCCTATGAAATGACAATGGTAGCAAATTTTAAAATTTGCAAAGATTACAACTCACTAAAAATTTCTTCTTCATTAAGTAGCAAAGTTTCAAATTTTGCCAACAGATGGCAATCCAGGCAATGTTTGGACCGTTGCCAACATTTTTGCAATCCACTAAAAAATTTCTTCTTCATTTAATAGCAAAGTTTGAAATTTTTCCAACAGATGGCATCCTAGGTGTTGTTTTTATAATATAATGGAATTTTTTTCCTGGCGATTAAAAAAGATAAAGGGATACTGTTTGCAGATTATTGCATTGTCATGGGTCCTTAATACGTGTGCAAAGTTTCAAAGAAATCGAATAGCTGGAAGTTGGTTAAAATTAGGCTCAAAGATTCCGTTACATAGGCAGCCAGATAGATAGTTACAACCCAAGTTAATAAAAGCGTGTTAAAAATGGCTTGTTTTTGCAGCTTGTTTATAGTAAAATTATATTTATTAACAGTTAGGGATCCCTGGATAATTTTTAAAAGTTATTACTAACAAGCTAGTTTTTTGTAAGTAGCTTCATTTTGACGAGACGCCCAACTTTTTCCTTACAACAATTTTCGTTGGTGGTAGCTTACAGGGTTCAGTAGGAATTAAATGTGTTGATTGGACAGATATTAAAAATGTATTACCAACAAAAATTTTCCCTGTAAATTTTTAAGATAATTATTTTAATATACCAAAGAAATATTTGTCCAACACAATGTAAGGTTTCATCAAAGAGTCCCCTACCCTTAACATGTATGGTTAACGATGTCGTAAAAATAACTATAAATATACTAACCAGCGGATTTTTTTGCTGTTGATTAAATAATATTTATATAATTTAACACCCAAATTCTCTAATAAATTGCAAGGTACATACGTCATCCTGGTTTTTGGATATTTATTAAATCAATATAATTAATCTCTGCTACCCCTGTATGCTATCACCAACGAAAATTGTTGTAAGGAAAAAAGTTGGTCGTCTCGTCAAAATAAAGCTACTTACGAAAAATTAGCTTGTTAGTAATGACTTGGAAAAATAGCCCAGGGATCCCTAATTATTATAATTTAGACGAGTTTGTTTTAATTGGTATTTTGCTTTTAACACTGTATAAAATGCAAGATAATAAGATTTTTTTAAATAAAATTATGTCCGAAAATGCTTTCTTTCCAAGATATAGGGTGTTAAATTTTTTGAAGAAAAATGCCATTTTGTCATAGATATCCTACCACTTTAGATATTTTCACAAGATTCAGCACACTTCTTTTGACTATTATAAAAAAATTACCAGTGGCGTTCGAACGTGATTTGAACTTCTATATGACATAGTACGCCTCTGCTTTGTCTTTGAATTAATATTATTTTTAAAATATTTATTTACTCTTGAGGTTTTTTGTTTTTATGATAGTTTTTCCTACAACGGACGGTTTTCATTTAAAAAAATAAAAGCCTTTTTATGAATGGAAAAATTGCTTAAACCTGATATGGTGTTTTATTTCTAAGTTAAATTTTTGACTGTGTAATAACTTGTTTAGAGCAACAAACTATTTACCGACATTAAAATTGTAGTAATGTAAGTATTTCACCGTATTTTTTAAATTGAATATATGTTCTGTAGTTTGGCGGATTCATTTAATAGATGGTATTTATTTGGGTACACGCCAAAATAAAATTAAAAGTACTAAAAAACCAAAAAAATTTTTAAACAAGTAAAAAGATAATTAAAAATCGACGTTTCGGTGGCAAATCTGCCACCGTTGTCAAGACAAATGGAATAAAAATAATAAAAATAAAAACTTACTATTATTTAGGTTTTAAAATTCAATATTTTTCTGTTTTTCTAGGATATTCGGATATTCTGAAAACTTTGACATTAAATGTCAAAACATGTTTGTTTGGTTATAGTGTCATAGTGACATAGATAACTGGTTGCTGGTGTATTGATTGTTTATTTTACAAAAAGGTGAATAGTTAGTTAATTTTTAGTCTTCCTGAAGATACTTCAGTATCAAGCAAAGGCAACCAAGTGTTATTTAAATTAACTGAAATTGATGCTACACAATTATCTTTATTTAATGATATATACGCACTTTCTTTGATTTTGCGTTTTTTAGAACAAGTTTCCTTTGCTAAAATGCTCGAAGCATCCCAGTTTATTCTATGATTGTTATCAAATGCGTGTTGGCAGATTTTTGATTTATGAAATTCTGTGTTTTTAATGTATGATCTGTGTTCTTTTATGCGTTTGGCTAATGGTCTACAAGTTTCACCTATATAAAATTTATTGCATTCGCAAGGTATTTTATAAATGACATTTTTTGTATTTTCATTTAAGTTGTATGGTTTTGTTTTTGTTAATTGAGATCTGATTGTGTTTTGTGTTTTAAAGATTGTGCGAATATTAAATTTATGCCCTATTCGTTGAATTTTATTTGATAGTCCGGGAATGTATGGTAAAAATAAATTTGTAATAGGTCTATTTTGATTTTGTCTTATAACTGGAGTTTCAAATTCAAGGAAACAATTATTTATAAAATCAAGAGGATAATTATTTTGAATTAAAATATTTTTTAAATAATCTTTTCAATATTTATATTTTGATTAGAACAAATGACTTTAATTCTATTAAATAGACTTTTACAACTCCCTTTTTAACCATTATTGGGTGATTTGAGTTAAAATTTAAGTGTCTATTTGTATGTGTAGGTTTTCTGTAGATTTAAACAATTTTGAAACAAAAATCTACAGAAAACCTACACATACAAATAGATACTTAAATTTTAACTCAAATCACCCAATAATGACTAAAAGGGAGTTGTAAAAAGTCTATTTAATAGAATTAAAGTCATTTGTTCTAATCAAAATATAAATATTGAAAAGATTATTTAAAAATATTTTAATTCAAAATAATTATCCTCTTGATTTTATAAATAATTGTTTCCTTGAATTTGAAACTCCAGTTATAAGACAAAATCAAAATAGACCTATTACAAATTTATTTTACCATACATTCCGGACTATCAAATAAAATTCAACGAATAGAGGCATAAATTAATATTCGCACAATCTTAAAACAGAAAACACAATCAGATCTCAATTAACAAAACAAAACCATACAACTTAAATGAAAATACAAAAATGTCATTTATAAAATACCTTGCGAATGCAATAAATTTTACATAGGTGAAACTTGTAGACCATTAGCCAAACGCATAAAAGAACACAGATCATACATTAAAAATACAGAATTTCATAAATCAAAAATCTGCCAACACGCATTTGATAACAATCATAGAATAAACTGGGATGCTTCGAGCATTTTAGCAAAGGAAACTTGTTCTAAAAACGCAAAATCAAAGAAAGTGCGTATATATTATTAAATAAAGATAATTGTGTAGCATCAATTTCAGTTAATTTAAATAACACTTGGTTGCCTTTGCTTGATACTGAAGTATCTTCAGGAAGACTAAAAATTAACTAAGTATTCACCTTTTTGTAAAATAAACAATCAATACACCAGCAACCAGTTATCTATGTCACTATGACACTATAACCAAACAAACATGTTTTGACATTTAATGTCAAAGTTTTCAGAATATCCGAATATCCTAGAAAAACAGAAAAATATTGAATTTTAAAACCTAAATAATAGTAAGTTTTTATTTTTATTATTTTTATTCCATTTGTCTTGACAACGGTGGCAGATTTGCCACCGAAACGTCGATTTTTAATTATCTTTTTACTTGTTTAAAAAATGTTTTTGGTTTTTAGTACTTTTAATTTTATTTTGGCGTGTACCCAAATAAATACCATTTATCGTATTTTTTAAATTAGACAAAAACGAATTTTTCATACAAAACACCATATCATATGTTACTGATTTTGCCATGCATTAAAATGACTTTTAATATATAAACGCAAACTTTTCATCGTTCAGAAAAATATCAGGAAACCACAATAACCTCAAAGTACATGAGTATTTTAAAAGTAATATTGAATCGAGGAAAAAATACCAACTTAAAAATAACTCTGTATATTTTAGTATTAAACTAATAGAAAACCAAATTTATTGGATATTATGAAGTTACTGTTCTAGCGTCATGTCAAACTCGCCAAAGAAGTACGACCAAGAACCATCCGCAGTCCTGCAAGTGGGGAAAAGAACGGACACCGCGCGTGAACTGCTACAGGTGGGGACATGGTGGGGACTAAATGTAGGTCTTTGGGTCTGCTGCATGGTGGGTGGTTTAGTCAGGCTGCGCGCTCTGCACAAACGGCAGCGTGTTGTTCCCCAGGATTTCCGGCAAGGAAAAGTCGAAAATTCTTTATTGACAGACTTTTAAACTAAATTTTGTCCCTGTTATTAAAAAAGACTTATCGCGAGTTCAGTTCCAGTTAAGTGACGCTGGACGTTTTAAACGACCGAGTGCGTCCTATATTTTACGAACAAAACTCTTGTTACTTTTGAAGTACCCCTTTTTAATTATTTTTTATTTTTTTGCTCATAAGCACTTACTATACTATACTAAAATATTTTATATCACATGATAGTAGTTTAATATAGTTGAAAAACTCAAGGCTTCAACTAGTACACAAGTTATTCCCTGAAAATAAAATCATAGATAAACTATTTTAACCTATTATTAAGCAGCACTTTCTAAAAAGTCCTATTCTAGACGATTGCAGGATTTCTCATCCTTTAACTGGTTTCTTTAGGGTAGCATAGAAGATATATTTTTATGCCACTGCATAAGCCTTAGTAGCTATAAAAATAAAATAATTTATATGTGTTTTAAAAACTCTAATAAAAACATTTTAAAGCTTTGATGCAGACTTTTTAACCCTTCAAATTATATTGTTTGACCTTGAATTTTAATAGCATGTATACATAACCGAAGTGTGTAGTATATTTCCCTTTTTGCGCAAACTTTTTGGTCAAAATATATAAAACTTAAAATTAAAACTGAATGAACGACATTAAACTTTTGTCTAAGTGATTTTATATATAAAACTGTGCCGTGTTTTGTGCAGTGAAAATTCAATCCCATGAGCTGACTATTTTTATCGCTTACCTTTTTATTTGCTTACTGAGATAAAAACACTACTTTCTCTACGTTTTTAGTGCAGGTCCTAAATAATTACAAGTAAGTATTTATAAGTAAATTACCATTTTGAAGATAATCATTACTTTTTATTTTTTACTTTTCTTCGAAATTAGATTACCTATCCAGTTTAACAAAAAAAAATTAAAAAACCGTGGGGTATTGTGGCAAAAAGGAATTTTATAATATTATTTACGGTACCTAAAAAAAATATTGAAATATATAAAAGAGAAAAAACAAGATACAAATATTGTTAAAAAAACTGCTACACCTGTATCGGGGAATACCAAGATTATACTTGAAACCAAATGAGTCTAGAATTTTATTCTAAACTCATGTGTCTAAAATGGCGACCATAAATTGTCTTGGAAAAATATGATATGCTAAAAACCAAACCATTATTTGCCCATTTATGGGTCAATCAACATTTATATGTCATTTTTTTTTAATTTTTATATGTTTATATTTTTTTGTAATATTTATAAATTTTAAATAGTAGGTTATAACCTACTTTTCCAATTGTAATTTTCAATAAGCAGAGCACTTTAAACAGTTTCAATGATAAAACCAGAAATATCCACATTAGGTTGATTTAAACCCACATCAGGATCACTACCAACAAAGCTAACTAACTTGGTAATTACTAAGCCATATTTCCATATCCCAAGAACATCAAATTGTTCTGCGGACAACAATTTCAGTTATCCAAGTGACTGACTTTCTGGGACACTGATTGCCCGATGGAAATATCCACATTAGGTACGTCTCATGTACACATGATTTAAACCCACATCAGGATCAAAAGGCAGGGTCACTACCAACAAAGCTAACTAACTTGTTAATTACTAAGCCATATTTCCATATCTCAGGAACATCAAATTGTTTTGCGGACAACAATTTCAGTTATCCAAGTGACTGATTATCTGGGACACTGATTGCCCGATGGAAATATCCACATTAGGCACGTCTCATGTACACATGATTTAAACCCACATCAGGATCAAAAGGCAGGGTAACTACCATCAAAGCTAACTAACTTGTTAATTACTAAGACATATTTCCATATCCTAGGAACATCAAATTGTTCTGCGGACAACAATTTCAGTTATCCAAGTGATTGATTGTGTGGGACACTGATTGCCCGATGGAAATATCCACATTAGGTACGTCTCATGTACACATGACTTAAACCCACATCAGGATGAAAAGGCAGGGTCACTACCAATAAAGCTAACTAACTTGTTAATTTCTAGCCCATATTTCCATATCCCAGGAACATCAAATTGTTCTGCGGTCAACAATTTCAGTTATCCAAGTGACTGATTTTTGAGTCACTGATTGCCCGAATATTTTTTGAACTTTTTAAACTTTGAACTGTTCGATAAAACATAGTTTATTTTTACCCGACTTCCAACACAAGGAGGTTCCCAATTCGTCTGTATGTTTTTTTGTATGTTTCGCGATTAATCCAGTGTTTGTAGACAGATTTTAAAAATTCTTTCTTTACTTGAAAGGGTGTACTTCCGCGGTGGTCCCATAAAAAAATCAAGTCAGGATTACGAGAAAGCAATAGGTTCTAGACCTATTTTTTTCTCTGCCGTACGTTGTTCATGCGGCAAAGCTATAAAAAGCGTATTTAAAATCAACAACCTTGGAGCAAGATTAACCTTTACACCGACATAACATAGGTACTAGTAGTGTTTTTTAGACCACAGTAAAAATCACAAGCACGTGTACTTTGATTGGTTGAAAGCGCTACAGACGGTCACGCAAAACTGTCACATTGGGGGAGTCATGATTACTTAATTCTTTTTGTTTTCAATTTGCCATTTAATTCGCTTTAAACCATTTAAATAACACGTGCCTTCAGCGAAAAAAACAGTTTTTTTATTTAAACCGACTTTAAAACGTCATTATGACGTCATTTTTAAGTCATTTTTGGTCATTTTTGATCATAGGACGTCATCAGTGAAAAATTATGACGTCATTTTAATGACGTGTTTTTGACGTCGCTGAAGTAACGTCTTTTCGACGTCATGTTTTTGTCTTAAACTAGCTCATAAAAATCTAATGATTTCATGTTTAGAAAACCCGCCAGAAAAATTTTGTGACATTATATGACTCGTGTCAAAATCCAACCGAAAATAGGAAAAACTCTACCGATAGATGGCGCAATGGACAATAAACTACTACGTTTATTCAACATCTTCGCTTTTTATTTCCTAACACCGTACCGATGAGACCAAAATAGTTTAAGATCGGTCTGCAGTTGGTGATCTTAATTAGCTTTAAAAGAAATATCTTCGGTTAGTGTAAAAATCTGCATCTCCAGGTTGGACAGAGAGTCCCGAGAGATGCGACCTTGCAGTGCAAGGAAATTGCAAGCAGTGAGGAGTTTTTTTCTATTTTAATTTTAAATAAAATATCGTATCATTTCAGCTTTAAAAAACAAGTATATGTGTCAATTTTTCGTCATCTTAAAGACGTCATTAACGCGACGTCGTTTTTCTGTGACTTAGGGACGTCAATTTAACGTCATTTTGTCGTCATCTAATGATGTCTTTGCTGACAAAATGTGACCACAAACGACTAAAAAGAGACGTCAATAAGAAGTCTGCTTGCTGCTTGGGATAACTTACTAAAAGTAAAAAATAATGAAAAAAGAAGTCGGGTAATAATATAGTATGTCCTAAGCCACTCAATATTAATAACTAAATAAACTTTTATCCTTAATTACGGTAATATGGTATTACCCGACCGTTTTATTATTGTTTTAAATTGGGTTTAATTAAAAAATATTGTTCATGTATTTTATGCTTGAAGTAAAAATTTAGATCAAATACTGTGCAAAACACCATAATTCATTATAACATATTAATTACCTACTTACCTCAGTTATCCAAGTAACTGGTTTTTCAACAAACAGTTTTAAACTTTTTAAACCCTATACTGTCTGATAAAACATATTTTATATTTGGCATTTTTTTATTGTTCATAGTAAAATTTAGATTAAATACGATCTTCAACACCATAACAGTAACTAATTACGTATTTTTGCTGGTTGTCCGACGGACACACATTAAAGCCAACCTTTATTTTTTTTGGGAGAATTGGTCGACTGAGGCCGCAGTTATGATAGCAAAAAATGACATATGGTTGCAATCATTTACCATGAATACCGACTTTCCGACAGTGTACACACTACGCCATTCATATTTTGATTTTAAAAACTATCGGTGGGGCGGACTAATTTTGGGATCAAATATTAAGTAGTAAAGTTAAGACCATATTTATTTCATTCTGAAAGCGATGCCGCAAAGTACACAAAAAATGATAAAGTATACCAACCTTTTCGAAAGCACATAGCCTCTGCCAGAGCCTGATTAAATATTTTTAGATAAATAAATAAAAATATTGCGAAAACACGTATAGTGTATCTCAAAGTAGTGATCGTCTTTGGCTTTTGACGGCAGTACTCCAATATACTTGCCGACAACAATAAAACAGCGGATCAGTAGGTATTAAAGGGCAGAACATTAGGGACGGACTCTAATAATATAAAGATTTATAATTTATTGTTTATTTTAGTAGGTATAATCTTAAACTAGATTAAGACATTAAATATATGCAAAGTTTTAATAATTATAAATAAATTTATAACTATATTATCTATACGTAATTACATTTTTATCTAAATATCTAAATCTAATTCGGTTTCACTATCAGAGTCATCGTTGAGATTAATTACAATACGATTTATGTTGTTTTGTACAGAAATGTAAATAAGTAGGTGTAACATTTTCTGCTCTAATCTTTGATTTTACTTGATTCCACAAATGTTCTATGGTGTTAATCATACAGTGATACGGAGGAAGACGTAAGACAGTATGCCCAGTTCAGCCAAATTGTCACATACATATTATTTTTTAATTGCATAATGAATTTAGGACTTCTGAATTTAAAATAAATATCATTTTCTAACAAATGTTCCTGGATTTTAGTTTTTGAGCTGATGAAGCTGGTGCTTTCTGTAGCATACGGCTGTGGTAGCTTGCCGTTATCCATGACAATAACACTGTTGTTTGAAATATTTTTTAAAAGATAATTTTGAAACCAGTTTTCAAAAGTTCTGCGCTTGTATCCTCGTGATAATCCAAGCTAGAATCCTTAATATTCCTTGCAGATAACAGCAAGCACTTTGGGACAAATCCGTCTTCTGAACCAGCGTGTATTATGATAATGCGTTTTCCTTTTATTTAAAGGTGCTTTCGTCTGACAGTTTTGACTGGAATTCACCCATTCTTTGGATACTATGTCGTATGTATCGAACAATGTTTTATCAAGGTAAATTATGGATCTGTTTTCTAACCTATATCTTTTAATTTCTTAAAGGTAATTAAATCTCCAAGTGCGTAATCTGTGCGATTCCATTACTACTTGTTCTTTTGTCTATTTTACGGTATTTAAATCCCATTTTACAAACAACTCTATGGAGGGTGGCACGGCTAATATTTATATTAGTGTCGTCTTCTTCTAGCTTCGTTTTCAGTTTATCCAAGGTAGGAACAACTCCGCATTCATAAAGACAATATATTTTCCTTCTTATAAGGTCTTGATCACTATTGTCTATACGAAGAGATTGAAAATCACTACGCTTTTTTTCTTTTGTTCAATTCTTCACTATTAATAGTATCCCTTATCGATAATATTGAGATTTTGTAAGTAGACAGGTTTCTTTTAAAGCTTCTGTTTTAATAAGTCCCCTACTGATTAAAGTTTCATACACATTTTTTTCAACCTGTTTTGCATCTAATGACACATGATTTCGACGTGACATTCTTATATGTATTCTCGTAAAATAACTTTTCGAAACGCACAGTAAAAGCGGATATTCAACACTACAACTAAATTATTAGCAGAAATATTTATATAAATGGTCAAGAGATATTTATACCTGGCCCACCCCTGTCATTATGAACTTATAGGTTTGCCCAATAACAATAGGTCATAAATCATTAAAGATGTATTGGGGTATTGCCCGTCAAAAGCGAAAGCGATATACTTTTGAGATACACTATACCACGTACTTAAAAACATTCTCTTATTTCGTCTCTGGCCTTCTATAAAACTATGGCACGTGGCGTACTCGTCGGGTTGAATATTTTTTGCTGCAATAAATAATTCTTCACAAAAGGGTTTATTTGCTTTATCATTTTTTGAGTACTTGGTGGCATTGCTTTCAGAATAAAATAAATATGGACTTAACTATATACCTGTATATAAATTTTTAAAATTGCAATTTTTAAATGAAAGAATCTTTTAGTAATATGCACTTATTGATGGTATTGTTGCATTGAAAACAAGAGTAGCTTTATAAAACACGTCACTTTAAATCACTTGAAGAACTACTAAAATTGAATACATTGCAGAAAAAATAACAGTTTATAAGTTAAGGGTTTGTTTTAATTAAAATTAATAAAAGAGTGACCAATAAAACACCTAATATATTATATTTTCTGTATTTTTACCAGGAAAGGAGTGATTTCGCGCTTGGACAAATAAAAGTTGATTGACGCATATACTGCCACTAACATAAATGATTAAATAAATTTTGTTTTATTATATCAACAATTTAACCTAAGTTGCTTTTGCACTTAATGACTCGTATTTTATTATTTAATTCAACGACAAATCACGCTTTACATTTATACGACGTTTCGAACCGAAAAATCATCATTTGTATTTCGCTATTAAAAATTACGATTTTGTTCTTAACTCCCTTACTACTTATTCAAATATTTTGCTGTTTATTTATTTTCTATAATTTAACTAACAAGCTACCAAAGTTAATGTTATTACATATTACATTAACTTCCACGTATTAAAATAAAGCATTTAATTTTACCAAACACCCTTTTAACTTTATTAAAGCCTGTCATAAAAAAATGGACGCATTCTTACTTGCAGTGAAAATGTTCCCGAACGTTTGGTATATCATCGCAATTTTTAATGGCTTGATGGTAAATAATGATTTTTATTTAAACCTTGGATTAAATGTAAAGTGTGATACATTATAATTAAAATAAAACAAAGTTGACGATGGCGGCTTAAAGATAAGAAGTCGGACTTTAAATTTATTACCATTATTTTATAAATCCGAACAAGTGCCAAAGACAATGTGACATTTGGTTTAAAATATTCCTCGTAACTAAACTAAGAAAATAAACTGCTTTGCAAAGTTTCCTTTCTTTTTGGCTAATTCCCGAAAAGCTGCAAATTCTTAAAATTTTAAAATGAGAGATTGCTAAGCCTTAAAATGCGCAAACTCCAATTTAACCAACACTGTATCTCTTACCATTTTAGAGATCCTAATGATGGTCCCAAGAAAGGTTAAAAGCTTATTTACAGAATGCAAACTGATTTTTATATCCGATCAAATTCGGAACATAAGCGTACCTAGTACTTATTAGGTTTTATAATATTCATTAAATTACATTCAATTTTTATAACTTAAGCCGCGTCCTCACTTGCTACTCAACACTTTGATCAACTATCTTATCTAATATGTTTTTATAATTTGATAAAGCACAAGTTATTTGTTTAGACCAGACGACTCGTAATAAACAATGATGCGGTACAGTGCGACTGGTCCACATTAAGGTTCTAGCTATTCAAATATTGACACTTGTGTAAAGAAAATAAAGTCTTGCTTGTTGTTTTTTGAATATTTAGGTAAGGACGTTTTGAAGCTCACAAAGTTATAGAAATATGTATCAGCAACAAGTTTTTGTAACATGTTACTGAGGACACGGCTTTAGTAATTAAAAAACATTCTTTATAGTAGGTGAGCTTCAGATGCTAAATGGAGATTTACCCGAGCGTCAAAGAGATCTACTGAGTTACAAGGCTTAGATAATACGAAGAAAAAAATTGTTATATAATATAATATACCTTTTCATCGGTAGAGAAAGCGGTTATAGATTTTAAATATGTCAAAAAATACTGTTAATATTTCGGGTTGTGGAAATCGTCCCGATTTTTTATTGGATTATGTATTTTTCATTATCATTAAATAATTTCTTCAAAATAAAAAAAATAGCCACGCTCGAAAATGTCAAAATGACGTTCTTTTACAATTTTGTAACCCTCCGCTTTCTTTACATTACTCTCATATTGTTAGGTTTGTGGTATATATGTTACGCCGAATTTGTGTAATGGTCGATTTCATGTATTCGACAAAATTGTGCTTCATTTGTGAAGTAAGCAGTAAATAAAACTGTCACATTGGGGTAGGGCCATGGTTACTTTAAAGCTCGTATCATCTCCTTTTTATTATTTTTTAAGAACAAATTATTTATTTTAGACAGGTAACATTTTAAATTTTAAAATTTTTAATATTTACTTTTAAATTAAAAACACAAAAAAATACGTAATTTGATTTACCTAAATCCCAAATTTAGCAATTTAAACAAAAAAATCAAAATACCATCACAAATTTGTCTCTGCATTTTTATGGGCAAGTTTTCAGTTCATTAGCTTAATGGTGTTGTTTCTTTTGTACTCCATAACTCGGTTGCTAAATTTATACCGTCAATAAAATTTTCCAAATAAGTATAAAGAACATTATCGTTACCATCACAATTACGATTGGATTTTAACTCGTTATTTTGGTAACTTTTTAGCTTCACCAGTGCAGGGTCATACACATCCAAACCATAACTATATTTTCGCTTAAAATTATTTGAAATAATTTTAAATTATTCTATTTTCGCGTCGAAATTATTTCGTGGAAGGACGTCACAAATGTCACTTATTGAAAGTATTTTAAAACCCTTGCAGGGGGATGTATCGATATGTATTGACAGTTCATATGTCAAATGTATTCTTATGGTGGTTTTTGTTATTACAATAAAATGTTAATATCAAAAGAAGCTAATGCAGTATAGAATTCATACCAAAATTAGATCATTTTTAAAATAAAATAGATTAACTTCGGTAATAAACGAATTTAAATTGTAAGTGACGTCATGAAACCAAATACTTTTTAAAGCTAATTAATACACTTTATATATGTGTCCCAAATTCGACCTTTCTTGGAATATTGTTCTCATATCTGGTGCATAGCGTCCCCCACAACCCTTAGCATTCTTGATTCTATTCAAAAAAGAGCTTTTCGTCTCATTAATGATCCTTTACTTACAGAAAGGCTTCCCTCCCTTGCCCATCGTCGGGCTGTGGAGGATTTATCGCGTTTTTATAGGTACTTTCATGGCTTCAGCTCTGAGGAATTGTCCAGTATAATTCCTCCACTCACGGTTCCCAGCAAAAAAACTCGTGGTGCCACGCGTATGCATCCTTATACGGTCCAACTGGACAGACCCCGAACTTCCCACTTTGTTCGTTCTTTTATCCCTAGAGTTTCTAGATTCCAGAAGTATTTAACTCCCGTGTCCCTCGCTCTTACCTCGCTTAAGACACCCACGGTACGTTAATATTTAGGCTTTAAGCCTTTGTGGATTTTCCAAAGATAAAAAATTAAAAAAAAATGAATAAAGATAATATGAATATATTTTAATAATGTTTACCTTAAGATTTGTCAACGCCATATTCACAGTTTCAATCACTAATCTCACTGAAGGTCGTCTTCAGACTTGGGAATATCAAATATTTCTGCAAATAAGGGGTGGCAACGCTAACGTCTTCCAATTCTCCCGAAACCAGTCCAAGTGAGCATTGTGTTCCCCAAATTTCTCAGCTCGGGCAGTTTAATCAAAAGATTTGAGAAAACTTGTGGTTCGTTGGCATGGTTTTCTACTCACCTAAAATAAATAATTGCGAGTTCATAAACAGTAAATGAAAAAATCGTGTTTTAAAATTATTTTAAAATCTTTTACGTCAAAAATTTGGTTTAAGTAATCTATTAAACCATTCTTTTTTAACGTGGTTTCCCCCTAAAACTTTTATTTTTAATTAAAAATAAATTTTGATATATTGATATTTGATATAAATATGCGTTTCAAATTATAATATTATAATACCAAAATTTTACAAGTCATACATTTGCTTATTATCCTACACTAATAAAATATTCTTAAATATAGTCTGAGTACGTAGATGTATTGAAGCATTTGTATGTAAAATATACTAACTTATAATTTAACGCTTCCGGTTAATTCGGAAATGACTGGAGTACCCATAGCCGTGCCGTGAAATAAAAGGCGGAAAGTTTCAAATGGTCGGTAGAAAGAAATGAGGTGCTATTTAAAAGTTGGGACTTTTTTCTTGCTCTTCCAAAATTTTTATTTCTTTATTTGCATTTTGTCGTAGGAGCGGCAAATAATTTGTGCGCAAGCAAATTGAGGGTGCATGCGCCTGGCGCCTAGCAGACTATCCGCATTGTCGGAAAGAATTTGTCGACGGCGTCCTGGTTTTCTGTTCGTGTACAATACACTAAACACCAGTTACAAAGATGCCACAAGCGTCATACACATTTGTGCGAGCAACAAAAAGAAGAATAATTGAAAGTGAGGCAGAAGTGATGATGCCGTGGCATCTTTTCTACTGGCAAGAACTTTAGCTAATGAGTGTCACGGCTAGGCCGCGGTCGGAGGGCACGGGGTGCCGGTGTTTGTATTTTGCCACGGATTTTAAACAAAACACCAATAGTTTTATTTTTCCATGGCTACTTTACCTTAAATAAATCGTTTATCCTACTTATGACATTCTATGTAAAAATAACTTGGAAAAATTAAGCTTTAGAAGCAAGAAAGTGACATAGAAGGTAATTGTTACATACTTTCGAAGTAAAATAAAATACATCCGAGATGCCATTTAAAATTAAAAATTAACAGTAATTTTTGTTAAACCAAAAGTAACAGAATAAAAATAAATAGAATGATTAAAAAAATTTATAAGAAATCAAACACCTGGTATATTTCGTGTGATCCTGTCTTTTACTTTTCAGATAAAATAATTTAGCAGTTTGCGCGCCATAACAGATTCTTTTTTAATTTAAGGTTTAAATATACAAAAATAATAAGGTTTATTTCGGATTATATTAAGTGTTAAGGCATTATGCCATAAAAACTTTAAAACAGCAAGAATAACCTTTAAAAAACTACTCTATGTCCAAATGAAACATAACATTACCAAAAGAAAATTAAACATTAATATAAGGTTTATTTAGTGTTAAATTTTTGTCATTTTATTTTTCGCAATTTCTTTGTAGGTTATTTTCCTCTTAACTCATATTTCCTGCTGATTTGACCTTAAGTCTGATCCGGTCTATGTAAGCCGAGTAAATAGCTGCGGGTACTCTTAACTAGCCGGCAAAAAGAGGATTTTCTCGGTAGTTCAAATTAGCGTATTCCAAATAGTAAGACAAATAAGTAAATAAGTGGTGTAAAAATCTTAAGAATTGTCAAACAAGTAAAATTACAAGTTCCTCGTTAATATTGACATTTTAATGGTTTTGTTTGTTAAGAATGTATAATCGTTTATTGGCACGCGACCTAGGTTCTGTCAGTTATAATTACTAAAATGAGTACTTGAACCTTTCAGCTAAAGGATCATATTAACATATTTTTTTTACAAGCTTTTATTTAACTTACAATGTATGTATCTATGTCTGTTCGGGTGTCGTCTTGCAATCTAATTTTAAAACAAATATTATTTACCAGATCAAGATAAAATTAAAAATTTTGTTTAGACGTTTAGTATTAGTTTCTTTTATTAGCACGCGACCTAAGTTTTGTAAATTATAACAAAGAATACCAATCCATAGAACCTCACAAGTAAGATTTCAGCGTACCCTAAAAATTTTAGTACCTACCCTGACCAACAGATGGCGAAAGTAGTACGATGTCGCTTTACTAATACTATTACCATCAGAAATTGATAGCAGTCGCTGACGAGCAGTCGGCCCGATCAGTTAGAGTGAGGATATACGCAAAATTTAATAAAAATAAATCCCCGATAAATGGTAGTATCCATAAGATTATTAAATTTATGATTTCAAAATAGCATATATCGATGGGTTTTTGACAAAACATCGTAAGCGACATTCGTCAGTTTTACGGGAAACGTTTTTTTTTCATTGAGTTATTTTAAAACAAAGTTGGTAATTTTTGTACATATTTGTGCACGGCTTTATTTCAGATGAAGATATGTTCTATATTGGTTCAGCGGTTCATTTAAATAATGGTGGTTATTTGGGTACACGCCAAAAATAAATTAAAAGTACCAAAAAACCAAAAAATAAAACAAGTAAAAAGATGATTAAAATCGAAGTTTCGGTGGCAAATCTGCCACCGTTGTCAAGATAAATTGAAAAATTTGGAAATTAACTATTATTTAGGTTTAGAAGTTTAAAATTTTTAGCTTTTTTTTAGGAGATTCTGAAAATTTTGACATTAAATGTCAAATATGTTTGTTTTGTTATCAGTGGCGGCTGGTCATATGAATCAAGTGAAGCACTGATTCACCTAAAATTCTCGTATAATACTTACATATTTCTACAATGTCTTCAATTTACTTTTACTTAAAAAGAAAAAAGTTTTATTTTCCCTCGGTTAGAATTAAATATCAAATAATCAAATTACGACATTTTAAGTTTCATCAATTTATTCCAATCGACTCAATCACTTGAGCCGCGCGCCGCCGATATTCCGATAAAGAGAGCGACCAGAGACGAGCGACGCTGTACTAACAGGTGCTCGACAACGCCGCGCGCCGACGACCGAAATAGAAGCACATCCCAGAAGTGTGGAAAACGATTCTCAATTTCGCTGCTGCAGGCCGCTTGTTTACGGCGGTTGCCATGGAAACGACACGTATGGTTAAGACTGAAATGCGAACCAGTGCACCGCGATTCATTGTGATTCAGTTTAGTAGTAAGGCGCTTTAGAACGTGAAAAATCGAAAAAATAGGGACGACGCGCGTGGATTTTTCGCGGCTAAATATTATTATTTTATTATTATTAATAACAGTATAGATTATAATGGATTCGTTTCCAATTTATGACGCAGTGTGTGTTTTGCTGGAAACACCTTTTTCAAGGTGGAATGAAAATGACCAAAAACCAGCGGGGGGCATGAATTTATTAAATGTGATTCACCAACTTTAGAGGTCACGAGCCGCCACTGTTTGTTATTCAAATTAAGAAAAAATCTAAAATAAAAACATTCAGATCTCGGTTTTTCTTGAAAAATAACGCGATGGGAAGAAAAATCGTTTCCCGTAAAATTGGCGAATGTCGTTTACGATGTTTTGTCAAAAACCCATTGATATATCCTATTCTGAAATCATAAATTTAATAATCTTATGGATACTGGGTCCATTTATCGGGAATTTTATTAATTTTGCGTATATCCTCACTCTAACCGATCGGGCCGACTACTCGTCAGCGACTGCTATTAATTTCTGATGGTAATCCTATTAGCAAAGCGACATCGTACTACTTTTGCCATCTGTTTGTCAGGGTAGGTACTAAAATTTTTAGGGTACGCTGAAATCTCACTTGTGGTGTTCTATGGATTGGTATTCTTTGATTATAATTAATAAAATGATTACTTGAACCTTTCAGCGTGAGAATCATAATAACCAATCGTTTTTTTACAAGCTTTTATTTAACTTACAATGTATGTATGTCTGTTTAGGTGCCATCTTGTAACTTAATTTTAAAGCAAACACCTTTACCGGATCAAGCTGAAATTTTGTTTAGACGTTTAGTATTAGTTTTTTTTTTTAAATTGGCTATATTATTTGTACTTACGGAAGTTTCAGTAAAATTTACATAGCGTGGCAACACTGCAACGACTGTAAAATTTAAATAGCGGACTTTATAAAAATTTGAAATGCTAAATTTGATTCCCTTAATAATAAATAATGGTTTAAAAAACTAAAAAACACGCTTTTATATGCAACCGAACTAAAAATTAGAAAATAATTTTTCTTTACAAAGAGTTTGTCACTTCAGAATAAAAGCGTGGGGTGCATTTTACTATTTTTTAATAACTTTTCCCTCATAGATATTTGCAAATAGAATAATTATAACATTTAATATATTAAGCACCCCACGCTTTTATTCTGAAGTGACAAACTCTTTGTAAAGAAAAATTATTTTCTAATTTTTAGTTCGGTTGCATATAAAAGCGTGTTTTTTAGTTTTTTAAACTATTATTTATTTTTCATTTTAGTTCGATATATCAATTAGTTTTTTAAAAATAAATGCTCCAGTTTATTCACTAAAAAATCCTTCGCCATTTTGTCAAGAGTAGTATTAGGACACAAAGGATCTGTAAAGGAATTTATTTATCCTGGCGGTCCTAATCAGGATAACGGGATACTGTTTTTAAATTATTGCATTGTCATCGGTCCTTGATACGTGTGCAAAGTTTCAAAGAAATTGAATCGCTGGGAGTTGGTAAAAATTAGGCTCAAAGATTCCGTTACATAGATAGATAGATACAACCCAAGTTAATAAAAGCGTGTTAAAAATGGGGGTAACAATTAAAAAAGTAACAAACTTCGAAGTCATTTTTTGAACACTCTGTATTCACAAAAATGTTTTATTATTATAACTTTTATTTAAAACTTTTTGTCATTTCATTTTAAACAGCAATATTGGATTTAATGGAGTCAAACTTTATATTAAGTTCACCATATTTAAATACCAAAAAATTACAGATTATTTTACTATCAGTCGTACTTCCTGTTAATAAGTTTGCATGCAAGTATACATATTTTTTTATTTGCAATGTTAGTAGAATTCCAATACGTAAATGAAAGAAAATATCCAATTAACAAAACCCTAAATGCTTTACAGAGTTTTCACTGTTATTAGTTTAAAACAATTATCCATTTATACATACATATATATTTATTTTATTAAAACACAGAGAATTTTATTTAAAATTATAAAAATAAAAACCTTTAAGTAAAATGGAAGGAAAAATACGTAGGTATCCACTAAAGTAACAATAAGAAACTTTTTGTTTGTTACATGTTTTCAAAAAAGCACCATTTTGTTCCAATAAGTTGGTCATTGTTGTAGCAGCAAAATAAATATATTTTTGTGTTTCGAAATTCCATTTTTAATTCGGTAAGATTTAAAGAGGCATACACACGGTGAGGCATTCCTTCGTACTTACCTGAAGGTAGGTACGAAGGCAAGTTTGCGAGTAAAACTGATGTTATGAATATGCACCGGATACGCAGTCAGTTCAGTTCACACACGCACATACTCGCGAACTCCCTTTTAGTTTAGGAAGGATCTAGGACCTAAGTGAGTGTGTGTATGCTCATTAAGGAAACGTCGAAACAATATGGAACAAATTTAGTTGTTGCTGCGGTAGAGAGATTTAATTCTCAGTTTTTACGAAGTGCAAACGCAGTTTAGATTTTAAATTCAAGTTATCGTCCTTCGTTTAAATAAACACATGAATTATCGGAGATAATTACACAAGTGCATCAAAATTATCGATAATTTTGCTTAAAAGCGTATTGTCTAAAAACAACTAAAGTTCATTTTTCATATTTGGCAAAAGAATCCGAGGGCTCTTCCGCCAAAATGTAAAAATAAACTAGAGTAGTTTTTAAAAGGCAATACACTTAAAAACTAAATTATTTGCTTATTTTATTGCACAAGTGTAATTTAGTGAGAAAATTACCTGAAAAAAGTAAACCTATCAAATAAAGAAATAATAATTTTTAAATTCAACAATTAAAAACATGACAGTGCAATTTTTGTGTTTTACTATGCAATTATCGCTGTAATCAAACGATAATTGTCGAGTAGACAAATGGGTGAGTGTAATTTTCGGGGTAATTACCCAAGTGCATCAAAATTATCAATAATTTTGCTTGAAAGCGTATTGCGTAAAAACTACTAAAGTTTATTTTCATATTTTGGCGAGCAGGAGGAGGGCTCTTTCGCCTAAATGTAAAAATGAACGAGAGTAGTTTTTAAAAAGCAATACACTTGAAAGCTAAATTATCTGATTATTTTGATGCACGAGTTAATTTAGGGAGAAAATTAGTGACAGTGCAATTTTTGATTTCAAAGACAAACAGAGAGAGAGAGAGATAGAGAGAGAGAGATAGAGAGATAGAGAGAGAGAGAGAGAGAGAGAGAGAGAGAGAGAGAGAGAGAGAGAGAGAGAGAGAGAGAGAGAGAGAGAGAGAGAGAGAGAGAGAAAGAGAGAGAGAGAGAAAGAGAGAGAAAGAGAGAGAAAGAGAGAGAGAGAAAGAGAGAAAAAGAGAGAGAAAGAGAGCAAGAGGGAAAGAGGGAGAGATATTATCGCATCCACAATTTATGTTTTCTTTTCTTAGTTGTTTTGGCGTCTAAAATAATAAAAGCAGATGCGGCTAGAACTAGAGTCTTTTAGTCGTCAAACAAAATTTTAAACAAAATTTCTTTATACTTGCTTTGGTGGAGACAGTTTATTTCCACGACAATATGAAACATAAACAACCATATAATTATTTGATCTCGGTATAATACGCGCAAGTTTTAAATTGCATCAATGGATACAGGGAATAAAGAGGAAATTTATTAAAGCGTTTTTAAACTACCGGTGGAGAGTCCAATGGATTCCATCAAAGCGTTTTTATAAAATACACACTTTCATTCAATTGCTCATCCGATCCATAGAACCTTAAAGTCGATGAAACCGATTTACATTTAGCATCGGTAAAAAAGTAAGGTTAAGGTTTAAATGTACCTTAAAATTTAATACTACTTGTGTTGTTATTACAACCAAAAAAACTTTACTCAAGCAACAGCAGTAATAAAAACATAAAAATTATAATGATAGGAAAAACAACACAATCACCTGGGCATTGACAGTTGCAGAACAAACAGCAAATCGTTTTTAAAAATTCGTTCCATTGGATCTATCAAAACATTTCGTGAAGTCATTAAGTTCGCGCATACATTCAGCGTACTTTTCATCGATGGAATTAAAAACGAACCCTACGTTATAATAGTATCACATTATCATGTATTGCGATTGATTTTGGCAAAAGTCATTAGTCAATACTTAAAGCATAGAAAAAGTGCCCAGCAACGTATTCCACCTATAGAAACAACGCCTTTGGAAGGTATGAAACGTTTTGGAAATATGTAAATTTCCGTCCGGTCGAAAGAAACAAGTAATTTTCAGCAGGGTAGACATGCCGTTCTAATTGATTTACATATTTTTTTATTAATATTTTTTAAAGCCCTGTATCATTTTATAAATTTGGTTGCCTCCTAAATTTCCAGCCAATCAGTGATTAGCATTCTTACCAGTTTATTCCTTTACAAGATACGACTCTCTGTTGTAAGCCTCTTACAGGCGGCTAATCTAATCCAATAACATAAAACTTTAAGCACTAAAATATCTAAAAATGACAAATAAATAAATTGCAAACCAAAATACTAAATAGACGCCTTTAAAAACTTAACGCGTAAGGCATCTGATGACGTATGATCCGCCATGTTGCAAGGCTTACGAGGCAACCGTACCTAATCTACAGACCGTGGTGTCATTTTAAAATGATTTAAAGATCTAATGTAAATTAATAAAAATGATAGAAAAGATTAATAAAATAAGGAACCCCTAAATGATTTTTAATCATAAATGGACATGTCTCTGTTTGAATGAAGACTACCCAATTTGTCTTTGGTTATGTTTTAATCGCGACAATCAACTCTGACCAAAAATTGATCGTCTATTTCAGCTTTTTCCATATCGGGTAGTTGTAAAACTGTTAACTGCTTATTAAAATGTTAATATTTAAATAAATAGCATATGGTTAATACAACAAAAACAAAATTTACATACAAAGTAAGTTGTATAATTTTTAAAATCTAAATACAATTTTAAAATGTATTTAAATCTTAACTAACCACTTTATTGACAGCCGCAGGTTTAGTAAGAAAAGTAATTCAAGTTACTAATGATTATAGGTTTTAACAAGATGTAAGGCTTTTTGATAAGTCTCCCCGTGGCGCAGTGGACAGAGCTTTGATCTTCGAAGCCAGAGGTCGCCGCTTCGATTCCATCGGGGAGCCATATTTAGGTAGTAGTTATTTAAAAATAACGTCCGTGGTGACACTACCGCGTTGTCAAAAAGGTGCTGTGAAATGCATAACTGCGTGTTTCAGTGCTTGGACAACGTTGACGGAGCAGGGGGAACGATGGGTTAAACATCTAATAACCCGACACCCATGGTACTCTGGTATATAGGCATATGTCTTCGTGGGATGTAAAAAAGATTAAAAAAGAACGGGTTAAAGTCGATATTAACCTGAAAAAATTATTATGTAGAAAACTAAAGTAGTATAAATTTTACAGTACAAGTAATATGAATGTAACATCCGAAACGTTAAAAATAACATGTGAGTGTCAATATATTTAGAAAGTCATAGTCTATCAAAATAAGATAAAATATACCGGTGGTGCCATTTAAAATTTAAAAGTAGACGTAATTTTCGGTTAAACCGGAAGTTATGGAAAAAAAGTAAATAAATCAATTAATTGACTATCATCTCAAATAATTATATACCAAATTTCATTTTTTCTTATCTTAAAAGGTAAAAAAGTTATAAGTGTGAGAAACACTCCGTATAGCAACTCATATAAAATTATGTACAGGTCGGCGCTTTTTCGTTGACTTTTGCGGGTATAGCGAAAACTAAAAGAGATAGAACAAATCTGATTGCGCAATCTCCATTTTAATTTTTGAAACACATTCAATGGTGAAAGTAAACCATAGCTAACTGGATTCGTTTTAGAGATATAGGATGTTTTTTAATTTTTTTCAATTTGGCCAGGCACTTGTAACTCGTTGGATATTAGAAAAAGGCGCCACCCTGTACACTATCGTATATTTTTATGTTGCTTTATAGTTTAAACCCCTTTTTATAGATAGATCATACAGTGATAATTAGAAAAATCTTTTTGAAGCATGCGCAGCGCAGTATATTATTCTAAGGATATTAAAAAATAGTGGCGACAAAAGTAATGCAACACTTGCATTTAAGTTACCTAATTAAATAAACAAAGAAAGTACAATAATATATTAATAGGAATACAATTAAAAACTATTTACGAATCTAATAACCAATACCATATTCATTGTTGGCTATAACTTTGGCACACCTTCTAGGCATGGAGTTGGTTAAAGTTTATAATACATAATGTACAAGACTTCTCCAAACTTTTGAAATTTTATTTATAAGTGCTTGTTTGTTAGGAATAAAATTTGGTTCATATTTGCCGTTCTACTTCTTTTTATATGTTTTTATGGGATATAGGTCGGGGGATTGCACAGTCTAAAACTTGAATATTGTTCTGTCTGAAAAACACATGCTTAGAAGTGTGATTCGGACTTTATTCTACTGAAAAATGAACCGTAAGGCCATTTTCCATTCTGAGAAACGTAGCATCACGTTTTCCATAAAGGTCTTATACATGAACCTGTATATTATTTCATCGTTAAAGCGTAAAGGTCCAACCACTCAGATGAAAAGCAAACCCACAGCACAACACTACCTTTGCCATTCTTTACTGTAGACGTTACATATTTGGAATTAAGACGTTCATTTACAGGTCTTCCAACTCGCCTCATGCCATTTAAATTAAATATATTGTCTTGTGTTTCATCAATAAAAAGCAGCATACTTGAGAGGAGTATGCGTTAAATATCATACAAATTTTGTAATTTTCAATTTGTTACAATACTTATGTCCGATAGTGTATGTTTTATTTTGTGTTGAAAAGTTGCCTCGTGAAATTTGTCGGTAGAGTTTTTGGACACTGTATGCTTTTAACGTAAACATCGGTTATTCCTGGAACTAGTATCGTACTTACATACATATTTGCTTACAAAACAAAGTAATTTAACACCTTTGTGTTGTGTTTTAAGAAATAAAGAAACATAATTTAATGTCACAGATGAATTCGTGATATCTTTTTAACTATAGGATAAATTTCCTTTTTACAGTTAACGATATTTTATTATAATAGGTTTGTTCGTAGAGCAGTTAGAAACCATCAAAAACCGTCAGACGCGTGTGCATTTCGTTAAAACCGTTCGTAGAGAAAAAATCCCAAAGACCTTCGTCATTTTGTAAAAGCTGAAAGTTTGTCAGCATAGGTAGAAGTAATGGTAGATTGTGAAGTTTGACTCATTCTATTTCTATTTCTATTTTTTTTTCTTGGTTTTGGTCCCTTCAGGTCCAATCCACCACTCTCCCCCTTCCGGTCTATGCTTTCCGGGGCTTCGTCGGCGGAAAATCTGGATAATCGAGCTCGTAGCTCCCAGAAATTCCAAAAGAAAACAAACAATTTCACAATCGATGCAATGCATAAATTGTCGACTGTCAAACCAAGATCTGCTACTGGTGTTACGTATAACCTTCACTTTCACTACTGACAGTTCCCATGGCACGCCCATCTATTTCCCGCCATTTGAGAAATACCTCGTGTTCACCACCAAACAGGATACCATTAGCTTATAGGAATCTTCGCTCACAGCGCTTAGATCCAGAAGAAAGATGCCGTCAATTTAGCGTGAATCTTTCCTTGATCCCCGAAGGTAAAAAACGTTCGTACGACACCTCTAGCCGCCACTCCGGGAAGAACTTTGTAGTCCTCTACGCACGTCCGCACTGTTCGGAGGTCAAACAAAAAGTCTCAAGTTTGACTCATAGTGGTTTTGGCAGGTCCGAGGTACCAAAGGTTAATTAATTGAAACAAAAACTTCGTTATTTTGTAAAAGCTGAATTTTATATATGTTACTTGGGTAACTATTAGAAGATATTTTTCCAATCGGCAGACAGTTTTGACAGTTCCAACGCCTTGGTAGACAAACATTTTGGAGTGACTCAATGGTCCGACCATGTACAATATTTTTGTTTTTAACAAGATTTGACAAAAAGTCTTTAAATAGTCATGTACTCAAAGTATTTTGATGTATACAGAGTGATCCAAAAACATTTTTTTTTATTAACCTCAAAGCAAGAATTTTTTTGGACACTTTGTACACATCAAAATATTTTTAGGACATTCTCATTCGGAAACCATACAAATCTCATAAAACACTTTTTGTTATATCTTGTCAAATAACAGAAATACTGGTCTTTATCAGACTAGTGGACCACCCCAAAATATTTGTCTGTCAATGGGTTGGAAGTGTCAAAACTGTCTGGCGACTAAGGAAATATCTTCTAATAGGTACACACAAAAAAATTCTAGTTTATATCCAAAACTAAAACCACTCTTGACGGGATTATCTTGTATCACCTGTAACTCCTTTTGCGTCCACAATAACAATATTAAGACAAGAAAACCCTAATCTTATTTTTTAAAAACATGCTCGTTTTGAAATTCGAAATAAGTTTTTGTTTAATCAAGGTAGCTTTATATCTAATCAAGAACTTGTTAAATTTGGATGAAGAAAAATTATTATTTTTAAATAACTCTTAAACTCATATTATTTTAATTACTTCTATAGTTCGCTTAATATTTTAACTGGCTTAAACCAATTATTTGCTTTAGGATTTACTCAAGTGTAACTTCTTTTACCTAAAACCTCTACATTATCGACCTAATATTAGTTATACTTAGATTGAGTTTAAGCATCTTGCTTGAACAGTAATTCTATTTGAAAGTGCCGCGAAGAACACGCGGTGCGGTGGCGCTCACCTCGACCAATAGCAACGCGCTTTGCGGCGGGATTTGATCACGCCATTTTTCATGTGTCCGAGACTTGGAGATAGTGGAGTCGAGCCGGTGCATTTTTCTTTTTATCTGTATAGCGGGTGTGAATGTTTATGTCGATTTGAATATGGAATTGGAAAATTTGCTCACTGAATGGGAAATGATGGATTTAATCCCCATTTTTCAAGGTAAGTACACAAAGTAACAGTACAGTAACATTTTTTATATCAGGTGCAAAATACTTTTATAGGTTAGAATAACTAAACGTGTTTAAACAATTTAAAAAAATCTATATAGGTAGGAATATGCTTTTAAGGTGGGTTTTCACGCTCATGCAATTTGCACAAGTTGATTTGTGCATGCCATTTGTACAAATTAGACTGAACTATTTATTACATCTGTTTTTACGGCAAATGTACTTGCACAAATTTGTTGGTAATTATCTACAAACCGGACGCATCGCCGATTTTAATGAAATTTGGTATACGGGGGTTTTGTGGGCGCTGATCACGAATGTGGAAGAATTTTTAGTCGAACTAGTTTTGTTCTCGAAATAATTATCTTTAGACTTGATAACCAAAACTAACCTGAATTCACTATTTCTCTCCTTCTTTTGCACTCAATTCTTGATTGAAAGGTAAATTGGTACACAATATTTGATTTCCACCTCTAATAACCCCATTTTTCTATTTATTTTAACCGTTTTTTTCTATAAAATCGCAAAGCTTCACTTTCAAACATTTTAATCGCAGTCTGTCATTGTCACTGCCGCTGAAAGTGAAGCTTTATTATTTTATGGAAAAAATGGATAAAATAAATAGAAAAATGGTGTTTTTAGAGGTGGAAACTAAATATTAAGTACCAATTTAGCAGAAAACTCAAGAATTGAGTGCAAAAAGAAGGGGGAAATAGTGAATTCAGGTTATAATTTTATGAAATGTGTTTAAGTATAATACTGTTTGTTTATAAGGCATGGCTCTTCTATTTTATGTTAGATTACTTTTAAAATCTCTTGGTGCTTTTTTTAATTCTTCCAAAAGTATTCGTATTTTCAGTTCGTACAGGGAACAAAACTAAGAATGTTTTAATGTTTTTAGAAAGGTTTTGCTTATATAGCTTAGGTAGTATATTTAGCATTAAACTAAAAGCAAAACAAATTATATTTTTACCATTCTGTTAATTTCAGGTGCCTGACACAAAAAGAGTTTCTATCTGTCTTTACTGCTTGAAACTTGTTGAAAATATGAAAAATATCCCAAGAAGGTCTTATGAAACAAGAGTAGTATCCAGTTTATCATATATCTTGTAAATTTTAATCTTTTTTAAGTTCCAATATTTTAGTTAAAACAATATAAAATGTATTATACTTTTAGTGTACATTTTAAATATTTAGGGCAATATTATTAAATTATGTATTTTTTATTTTGTTTACTTCAAATAATTATTTTTGCAACTGGGTTCATACCTTAAATAAAATTCAGGGCGTCCTTCCCGTAATGACATTGATTGATATAAAATACATTGGAGTCAAGAAAATTTTAAAAATTGTGTCACATACTAAGACTGGACTAAACTATTTTGTAAAATCTGACTCTTTTGATTATATCGAAAAACTAAAATTTTTAAAAATATGTTGTAGTTTAGTTTTGTAGCAGTCTTAAAATGTGAAACACTTTTTAATTTTTTTATTTTGGCTCTAATTTATTTTATGTCAATCCATGTAATTCCCGGGCGGAACTCAAAATGTATTCTAATATATTAGTAGATTCTTATGTAAGCGATACATTTGTGATAATGGTCAACAATTTGAAGGGTTGTTTGGTTCTAGATAGTTGGGTTGTTTGTTTCATATGTATTAATAAGTGTTTATAATTGGTGTATAATATATTGTAGTTTTATACTAAGTAATTTAGGTTATATTTAATTTTAAGAATATGGCTTGGTTTTAGGATAACCTTATGCACATACAGATGTTTTTACATCTAGGTGCATTAAAATAACATTGTTTAGTTGTATTAAAATACTTTTTAGTTGTATGGATATTGTTCTATGATAAAATATTTTATATTATATTGTAAATAAATAAATATTGTAAATATTGTAAATAAATAAAATAAAAATAAAGATATGAAACTATTTGCAATAATATTTAATATGCTTTGTTTAAACTTATCGAAGTTTAAATCTAAGCAAAAATAGTGTTTGTATTAAAAATAATTATCCTTTAATAAAGATAATTTAGATTTAAACTGAGAATTGCATATAATTAATGCAATAATTCTTATACTTATTCCAAGTTTAGTTATTCTTAAGCAAATCGCAATTACAATTTTCATTAAAAGATTACTATACTTAAATAAAGCCCAGTTTGTTTTATATTAAGAAAGCTAAAATATTCGGCCTAGTATAGCTATACTTATTTAAATAATATATAAAATTAAATTAAATAAATTTTTAATATTGATTAAAGGGGTATATGTTTTCTTGAACAAGATTAGTTGTTATTGCGGATATATGAATGTAAGCTTGCATTTAGTCAAGATCATTACTCTTGAATATAGTGGATATTTTTTTCAGTGTAGCCAAGTAACATAATGTAAAATTTAGCTTCTACAAAATGACAAAACCTAAGTTTTAATTTATTAACCTTTCGTACCTGGTACCTGCCAAAGCCACTATGAGTCAAACTTCATAGTATACCATCGCTTCTACCTGTATTGGTGGCATGTGCTGACAAGCACAGCTTTTACAAAATGACAAAGGTCTGCCGCTCACGGGCTCTTGGACTATGATTTTGGAGAAATTTTTAGTTGGAGATATGTGCAGTGACCCTTACATCTGTGTTCTGTCATTTTAGTTGATTTTACATGTTTGTTTTATTGAAGTTTACAATTTCAACATTTTAGCCAGATTAAGTGTGTTTTCAGTCTTTGGTGTCAGTAGTTATTTAAATGTGTGGTTGCTTTAGAAGTGGTTTTTGTCCCCAATGAATTTAGAACAAATTTGGTTCTTTGACTTTTGTCCGAACGATGCACCATTTTCAAAGAAAAAATTAAAACCACCTTAAGGTATGGCAAATTTGCAAAAATAATGACAAAAATGTTCAACATTTTAAACATAAAATTTCAAAATATTTTTGTGAAGTTTTTATTAAAAAATTTGTTAGGCATCAAAGGGGTTTTTACCTTTTTGTTTAAAAACTATGCTTTGTTAAGTAAAAGTCAATTCATTAAATTTGTTCCTAATTTAATGTAGATTTGAAAAATTATTTTTATTTAAGGAGAAAGCAGTAGCGCATTTTTTTTCTTAAAAATTGTCCATACAAATATTGTACGGACGCCACTGGTATTTTTTATATATTTTACATGAAAAAATGTCTTTTGCTGCTGAAAAGCAATGTACTTTAGTTACTAATTAAATATCTAGTGTAGTTTAAACATTATAATAAAAACATGTTTTTTTTTTTTTTAATAGAATAGACATACGTTTATATAGGAGAGTATGACTTATTTTCGACGTAGAATATGCCTGTAAAATTTGATGCATGAATTTCGGAATACCCTGTATAGTAAACATAATTTTATAATATCTACACCGTTTTAGCATAATTTTAATTGTTATTAATTAAACAAATATTTAATTAGTAACCGTTTCTGTGCAATTTACAATAATAATGTTTAGCATTTGATAACTTTTTTATTAATAATAAGAATAAAAATATTTACACATATTTGCAGTTATGTACGCACTTAAAAGTGGCAATGACATTTTCTTAAAAGGGTTTTAATTGTATGGTTTAGAGTAACACAAATAGAAAAGGCACTTCCGGTTAGCAATTTAACAGATCTTTTGTCATCTTATCATTAATATTTACAAATACAATAGGAGAAAAATTAAATATAACCCGTATTTTTAATCCTATAATTACCAGTCGCACTCGGAGCAATTTTTTTGTTATAACTTTTGGCATTTCATGATCATTTTTTTAGTATCACTTTACAGTTGATCCCTTAGAATTTTATTCAGGTTAAAAGAAAAAGTTTGTTGCACATATTTAAAGCCTGCTTGAACAATATTTTTAGGTTGAGTTGCGTTCACGGCCGTATTAACTGAGAGCAAAGAGCAAAAAAGCTTTTTTCATTCCATAGCACCTTATTCACAGAGAAATTAGTCAGCAAAAATCCCCACCCGAACTAAACTTTTTGAAAACTCCCCTGTATTACTCCCCTGTCTGGCGCCTATTTTTTTATGGCGCCCTAGGCTGTAGTCTATTTAGCCTAATGGTTAATACGGCACTGGTTGCATTGCAAGTATTGCTTACTAAAGAAGTGCAACCAATAGTGGTAGTGGTTAAAAAATCTAAAAAAATGTTTCTAAATGGAGCGGCATGCCCCAAAAAGCACTTAAGGCACTGTTTTTTGCTTTTGGAAAAATTTAGAAGTTATTTAAAAAAACGTGCTTTCGTCTTGTGAAGCATCATTTTATATAAGTTACAAATAATACACTAAAATAAATTCTATACTATGTATAAAGGTACTCGCGCACATGTACACTTTTGTGACGCAACTTTTTATAGCCCAATAATATAATGTATGTTATGTTCATACATGCAATAAAAATGTTTAAAAATGACTCAATAAATAACTTGAGCAAATAAAAATGTCAAGAAAATGTTTGAAAGTTGCAAAGCTTTTCACACATAGTACGCCACCTTTATTGCGAAACACAGACTGCCACTTTTTATAGGTCTTTCTTCCACTTTTCGTTTTCTTCAGTTTGAAGCCTTTATTGGTATACTGTGAAATAAAAGATTTTTTCACTTTGTCTGTCGGATTTTTTAACATACTAGCAATGTTACATATTGCATTTTTTATACTTTATTTTTAAAATCATTTAATTTAATATTCCATCAGCACTGATTAGCTTCTATAAAGCTTAGTAAATGCAGAGTTTTCTTAACCTTTCATTATTTTTTTGAGACTGCCATTATTCTGTTAAATAGTAAACAGTAAACTAAATTATAACCTCTACTATTTCGTACCCTTTTGCGTTAAAACTGCACAAGACAAATATTGCGCCACTCGATATTTACCAACACGTCTTTGCATTTTGATATTGCACAAGTTTGGTAACTTTGCCTATTCAGACGTAGCAATTTTTAAAGTGCATGCAACTCGAAAAACGTAAAGAAAATTTTGAAAATGGCGCAACATTTAAACTTGCAACAATATTCACACTGTGCAATACCAGAATGGAGCAATTTTCTATGTTGCGCAACACAAAAAGTGTACATGTGTGCGAGCACATCAAGATTAATCAAAGCCGGCCTGAATACGTTTAATAAATGTCTAAAGGTAAGCAACAGTTGCCGTTGTAAAATTGGAGATGCCAGATGCCGTTTTTATTTTTAATTTTAATCATATTCATATTAGTTACATTCTTATTATTAAAATTAAGAAATTTATAATCTGTTACATTCTATTTACTTCTAACAGAATTTTTACATTTAGCTTAAAAACGAAAAATTAAACTAAAAAAACGTAATTATCCCTGAAAAATATTACTAAAAATATTATTAATTATAAATAGAGTAGAAATTTAGTCCAAATCTTTTCCTTTTGTTGTCTTGGGGCTATGCACTGCTCACACATTTTTTTCATATGACGTTTGCACATTAGTGGTTTATACTTCACACAAAAATTTAATGTTTTATTTGTCTTTTGTCGGGGAAAAATAATATATTTGTTCCGACTACCTGAACTTCCCGCAACTCGATATACATATTGCATGAAACTGTTACGTTGAGAGGCGCGTGGGGGTCAAATAGACCCAGCCGCAAGAAACGTGAAATTTTTGAATGAATGTTGTTTGTTTATTTTTATAAGCATATACCCAAGAAGGTTTTAGAATAGTCCCTAAAGATGTTTTTTTTCTAATTGTAAGAAGTTTCAAAGCTTTTACAAAATTGACATAGTGCGCCTATTTAAGGGTTAAGGATCAGCATTTTATGCTGAAACATCCTGTATATTTTACGACACTCTGCAATAGAACATCCGTGTTAAAGAACACGGACATATTGTTCAATGCATAGCGGGAAAGAACAAAGACCACGCGGTATAATTACAATTTTTTTACATAATGTCAAAGGCGTGTATATTAAATAAACACACTTTTAATGTTTCATGAATACACGGGGGCGTGTATCCTGCATAATAATTTTGCACATAGATTTAGTTGTGGCTTGAATTTGAATTTATCGTATGAGATGAGAGCATTGATAATTTTGCATACTAATGCTAAAAATATATCCTTTAAAACTAAACCGGATATAAGGTAATGTTAAAAACACACATTCTTATGTTTATTATTTTGTAACTATTTTAACGATTAGAATATAAAAAAATTAAGTTTTCAGACAACTTCATAGTCAAATAATAAATCATAGAATAAAATAGAGACACAATAAAAATTAAATATTTTATATTGATCACTTAATGAGGGCTCTTAATAGTGTAAGAGCCCATGAGCGGCATATGTGAGTCATTTTCTAAAAGCTAAAAGTTTCTCTTTTGGATGCTCCCAAAATAGATTGAAGTAATGAAAACTATGACGTTTGACTAATAGTGGATTTGGCAGGTACCAGGTACCAAGGAGTAATTAATTAAAACATTACTTTCGTCATTTTGTAATAGCTGAATTTTATATATGTTATATGGGTACAATAGGTACTCCAGAACATATTTCCCTAGTCGGCAGACAATTTTGACACTTTCTACCTCTTGGCAGACAAACACTTTTTGTGTGGTTTCTCTTGGTCCAGAAAGTCCAATATTTCTGTTATTTACCAAGATATGGCAAAAATTCTTATAAAGGGTTTCTTAATAGGCAGGCCCTTAAAATATTTGAATGTATTCAGAGTGTTTGAGATACTCTGTGTACATCAAAATATGTTTATTACCAACCTATTTGGAAACCCAACAATCCTTATAAAATACTTTTTGTTACATCTTGTTAAATAACAGAAAAATTTGACTGCCCTGAACTATGCATTGTAGGCCCACCAAAATGTTTGTCTGTCAAGGAGTTGGAACTGTCAAAACTGTCTGGCAACTAAGGGTAGGTTTAGATCTGACATTTATTGCATGATATTTATGTCAGACAAAAGTTCTGGCTAATGTAAACAATAAAAATTTCTATCGGACATACATTTTTGACCACAACTACTTGACGATGGCTAAATACATTACGTGTGAAAGCCAAAAACCGAAAATAGAATGGAATAGAATAAATTTTTGACCGTTCACATTAGCCAGAATTTTTGTCTGTCTTACATAAATATGATGCAATAAATGTCAGATGTAAACCTACCATACCAAGTTATCTTTTAATAGGTACCCAAGTAACATAATATAAAATTTAGCTTTTACAAAATCCACTGGCACATGACTTCTTATGTCGGGAGCATACGCTGCCGAACTTTCAGCTTTTACAAAATGTCGAAGGTCTGTCGATCACGGGCTCTTGGACTATAAGTATGTCGTTGGTACTTTTGGCTATATTAAACAGTATGTTAATAACATACAAGCTGTTTTACCAAAAGTCGTATTTACAAAAGTTATTGTGAACCAGGTGTACAAAAAATTAAAATTAAAGTAAATTTTATTCTAAACTTGGCGTTTTTATATTTATGACCACTGCATTATAAAAATATGCAGTTATGTGTTTAATATTTATAATGGGTATTAAAAAAACATTGTTACTTGATTTTTAGCGCAACTTTTAATTTAATGGGCTGTAAACAATTCTTTCAATAGTTCTAAGTAGTTCTGAGATTATTTTTAATGTTTATTATTATATACATACATATTAAAATTACCTTTTAATAGATTAAAATTAAATCTTTTATTTAAACAGAATTCAAATCATATGTGAGGACATTGTAATTAATTTTACATTAAAAAACAATATGAACAGCTTAGTTTAAAGAATCAAAATGTTTGATAGCCGGTATAATGGTAAGTTTACAGGATGTACCAAAAATTATTACATACGGTTTTAAATTTTAAGATTTTATTTAAAACATTAGATAAAAAATAATATATTTTTACGCTAAATTAAAAAATATTACTTTACTTTAGTTTGCTTAAGTTTTCCAAGATTTTTTATTAGTTTTGAAGGGTGTCGAAATCGCTCAAATCATACATTTAGAACTTTTTATACATCCTGTAATAAAAGAATTCACGAGAAAATTTTAAAAAGGCGACGGAAAGCCTCTGTCAGTCAGCATTCAGGTCAGGTCACTCAGGTTTTTATGCTGTTCACTTTGAAACATTGGCCACTCAAGAGTTCCTATATTTAACCACTGTTACGTTTCATTGTTATTGTTTGTTAAAGGTATAAAACGACAATACGTGTTTTTATACGAGGTGTTACAAACCATTATTTACCATATTCCGTTACTAGGGCAAACCATGCGTCACCCGCGAACTGTAAAAATCAAGAATCATAACAAGCTTAGAAGATCAGAAACATCAAAAGTGAAAATAGGTATTAATCCTACGTATCTGCCACCTCGAATATTTCACCCGGTCGTGGGGTAAATGGGATCTTGTTCTGTTTTCTCAAAGCGAACCGTAAGGCACTTGCCAGAGCAAGGAATACTTTGTGCATTATTCATAACAGGGCTTTACTCGGAGAGCTCCACAGAGTAATATCTCCGCATCATGTTCTCATGTTTCGTCTCTTAAAAGTCATTATACTCCAGTCATCTTAGTTAAATTAAAGGGAATCTTATGGAATAAGCTGTCAGGATGGGCCAAATTCGACGCTTATAATAGAAAACTCATGTTTCTATAATATGTTTTACAAAAAAAACTGACCCCCATTTGCGAGGCTCAAATTTTAAGCCAAATTTACTGGTAAAAACCGCAATTCGCTATCTTGCGTCATTTAATCGCTTCAGCGTGTTTCCCAATTTCTTGCGTTTTCTTTAATTCTTTATTACTTTTAATTTTTAAATATACTTTAATTCTGTAAAAACATTTCTACAGCAACTTTTTAAGCAGATTGCAGACATAATTATAGTTTTTTCTAGGGTCGTGCATTTTTTGATTTATTTATTTATTTTTGGAGATTTTAAATGGAATATCTTATTGATATATGATATATTAGACTAAAAATCACGATTGATTGCTAGGGTATGTACATACAGTAAAGTGCTTTACACTCTGCGCCCTGTTTTATCGGATCCGTTGGTATGACAAAAAAATGCTTAGTATCAAATTTGTAAATAATTTTATGTTCTACAACTTTATACTCAAGAGTCTGTCCATTTTCTTAAAGAGACTCAACATATATTTAACTACAATTTAAGGAACAAGTCAGAGTCTCAAATTTGTCAAATATATATTAAAGGTGACATGTTTCGCAGTCTCCGGCATCATCAGACCTAAAATAATGTATAAAACCGTTACACAGAGAAATAAATAACAATAAAATAACAAAGTTAGGTTAGTTTTGTTATTTTATTATTATTTATTTCTCTGTGTAACGGGTTTTATACATTATTCTAGGTCTGATGATGCCGGAGACGGCGAAACATGTCACCTTTAATATATATTTGACAAATTTGAGACTCTGACTTTGTTCCTTAAATTGTAGTTAAATTCTACAACTTTAATAATAAATACAAATATAATTAAAAGTAAAGGAAACGAGATATTCTGCAAAAACTGATTTTTTGACATTTGTCCTGTCCTATGTCGAGTTCCTTACACGATATCAAAGGGGATTTTTAGGAGCTTATTTCGTGAGATTCCGAGGTGTAAGTCTAAGTTAATTGGGCAATCAGCCGATTCGACCTAAAGGTCAAAGCACACTAGGCGCTCAGGTATCAGTACGCTCACGGACCGGTCAAATATTTTACATGCTATTTAAATGTCAGTTAAGGTCATTCATTTAAAAACATGTAAAATATTTGACCGAACCGTGAGTGTACCGAGACTTGAGCGCCTAATGTGCTTGACCCTAATGTGACGAACGTCATAATAATTCTATATTTAAAAAAAAATCTACAGCCCTTTAGTTAGTTAATATAATTAAAGCAGATGTTAAAGAATGATTTGGGCGATTTGGCAATCTTGTGAATTGGACGCGAAATTGGACGCGAAGTAGCAACCGTGAATTTCCTTGAAAAAATAAAAACATTTTCTGAGGTAAAAGCTAGCAAAATTTATTTTTAGATATTCGTCTTTTATGTTAAATTGTTTAGCCGCCTCCAGACTTGCAACAATTTGCCGTGCCGCTCCACGCCTCATACCCCGACATATAGCGCGGACGTGGACGTGGACGAAATTCACGTCGTGTCAAGGGCTTGACAAATAATTCGCCGGTGATTCAGAGCTTGTTGTTTTTTGGACTCAAAGGAGCGCGAAAACAAGTTGGTTAGTTTGGAAGAATTTGTGGCGAATTGTTACAAATCTGGACGCGGCTATAAGTTTAAATATTATCATAGCGAATTGCATGAACGGCACTTTCTCAAATAAATGTTTTTCTGCTATAAGTTGTTTTGAGTTTCTATAATAGCCTCTTTAAGGGACATCGGAAAAATATTCGCCTCCGGCCTCAAGAGCCCTAAGTACGTTACTAATTCTATTAAAATGCATATCAAAGAACCACCGTCTGTGAAAATAGTTTTGCATAATAATGGTTATGTCTATGTGCTTTTTTACTTTTGTCGATCTTGTTTAGCACTTTTAACAATTCAATAGTTCATGAAAGTACCAACACGCGAGTCCTTGGATTCCGTGTACCGATTACCATATGAATACATACATATTAGATTTATTTATAAACAAAACAACAATCTCACAAATCAACCCTTAAGTATAAATAGGCAAATTTTAAACAAGGCTAAAGACAATTTATTAAAAGAATGTTTTTAAGTGGTCGCTCTTAATATATATATATATATATATATATATATATATATATATATATATATATATATATATATATATATATATATATATATATATATATATATATTTTTGATGATACTCCACGAAAACCTAAAGCCACGTAGAGACGGGCACAACGCAACAAGATTCGCACGTTTGGACGGTTGTGCGTAATGCGCGCTGGAACGTTCGTTGCAATATATGTGGATGTAGATTATTTTGCGCAAACACAAAGGCCTTCGATGTGAGTTTGCAGTATCCGTTTGGACGTGTTTAAGTATTGTTGCAAGAAACAATGCAAAACGACGTGAAAACATGGAGACGAAAGAAATAATACTTTTAATAATTAAACGTTTCAAAAGAAATAAATTTTGTAAAACCGTTTCTTTAATAAAATAGTTGAGTTTTCTACCAGCGACGACTTTTTTGGTTTTCCACATTATGACCCTTTGTTGCATTTCGTGTTACGTTACATGTTGCGTTGCACGTTGCACTCCACAGGTTTTTAAAGCACATCTAACTAAAAAGAGTAAAAATATTTTTTTAAATTATCTTAAAACAATAATGAACGAAAAATACCAGTATTACAAAATACCTAGCTATTGCGTTAGCTAGTATCTTCTTTGCTAGTATGATTGTAAAAAAGTTGGGCGCTTTATGGTCAAAAAACTTGGCACAAAGGCATAGCAAGTATTATTTATTGTTTTAAAATAATTTTTAACTTTTCGGTTTTTATCCTTTGAAATTTTTTTTTGGGTTTTTAACCATAATTATTCAAAGTATACTGACATATTTATTGTATACTTTTTAACGTCGACTAGGACTTTTTATAGTTTCGTTTTTGTATTATAGAGAAAATATTAATAAAAAAATTATTTTGCAATAAATTATACATACATATTTAACGTGTTTAGTAAACAGTAAAGTTATCATATTGTTGCTAATACTCTTTTACCTTTCGTTAAATTCTCCTTAGAATAATCTTACATATACTAAACAGACTGGTCATAAAAAAATTATCCATCTTCTTTATATGGATACCCAGTCATATAGGTATCCACGGAAATGAAAAGGCTGATTACCTCGCAAACCACCCAAACGAAAACAGTCGATATATAGACAAAATATTTTTACAAAGTGTATTCAAACCGATAATAAAAAAGATAGAGTCCAATACCTCTCAACTCGAATGGGACTTGTTGGAGAGAAACAACAAACTACAAAAGATTTATGATATCCTTCCCACATCTCCGATTACCCCATTCCTCGATAGACGCAAACAAAGTATTATCCATCGTCTACTCATTGGACATACATACCTCACCCACTCATATCTTCTAAAATCTGAAAATCATCCCTTATGTCCACTGTGCAACAACCCCTTAACTGTTGAACACTTAATGATATCGTGCAAAGACTTAATAAATACAAGACTCCACTTCAGCATCGATCAAAGCAACATTAAAAAGCATTGGAACCTTCAAGCAAAAATATCGACAACATAATATTATTCTTAAGACACATAAACGCTCTGCACCTTATTTAAATAAAATACAGAATTAGGACGAAAAAACCCACTAGAAAGGGTGCTAAATAGTCATAGTCACTGATGCGCCATTTATAACTTCTTTAAATTTCTCTTCTCTCCTTAGAATAAAAATTATAGTTAAAAAATGTCCCTTGCTCATTGTTTAGTAAAACTAATAGTGATTTGCGTTGTTTATTAATTTTTCAATGACTATTTTTATAAGGGAATACCTTGAATTTATTAAAATGTATTTTTACTAAAATAGAAAATTGTCACTTCATTAAGTTACCTAATTTAGTAACTTTATTGATAATAAAAAGGTGTGTTTCATTTAATTAAGCTGTAGTCAGCCAAATATGCTCCCAATTTTTTTAGATCGTTCGGCATTGCATTGTTTTGGGCACACTTTATTAATATTTCAAGGATAGTTTTCCGTGCGTGTGATTTAATCGAACAAATGTACGCTTTGTTTACGCGTAGATTTTTGGTTATATAATAATCGTTTTATACAGGGTTTTTAAAATTCAGAAAAAATATTTGAAGGCGTATTTTTGAGGTCACAATAAGACTTTTTACTGTTAAGACATGCTATAACCATTTAGGATTCAAAGCAGATATTATAACATTGACTTAACTTACGTATACGTTAGGGCATGGTGGGTAATAAAACCGGGCAACATTTTGTGCATTTGGTTTAAAAGATGAAGAAATTATATTTGAATATCAACCCTATATGCATATCTAACTTCTCTCACAGATGCTTAGTGATCACTACATTATCCATTCATTTGCATGTCAGCTGGCTGCTTCAGCCACATATACAGGTGGTGTCTCTGGACTCATGCATCACAATTTAGTGGCATATTCTACGTCAAAAATAAGTCCTAGCTTCCTCTTATAAACCTATGTCCGAAAAACGCTTCTTTTGCAGAGATACATGGGTGTTAAAATTCTAAGAAAAACAATATGTTTTTATCATAATTTTTAAACCTCTTCAGATATTTAACTGGCACTGGCACATTGTTTAACAGCAGCAAAAACATTCCTTTTATGTAAAAAATTGTTATCAGTGACGTCTGTGTCAGGTCTAGCAGTGGATCTCATTTTTCAAGAAAAATAGTGCGTCACTGCTTCTCCCCAAAATAAAAATTATTTCTTAAAATCCTTATTGAATTTGCAACAAATTTGATCTCTTGATTTTTTTATCGAACAATGCATATTTTTTAAATAAAAAAACTTTTGATGCATGACCAATTTGTTAATAAAAACTTTGTAAAAACACATAATTTAAAAATTTTAGGTCTTGAATATTTATCATTTTTTTATTATTTTCTGGGCAAACTCATCATGCATCAAAATAGTTTTTATTTTTTTTTGTCTCGAAAGCCAACCGTGCATTGTTCGGAAAGATCAAGAGATTAAATTTTTTGCAAATTCAATGAGGATTTAAAAACATTTTTTATTTTAGGAAAAGCAGTGGCGCAATTATTTTTTTCTTAAAAATAATCCATACAAATATGGTGCAATGGACGTCACTGGTAAATTTTAAAATATTTGAAATGTAAATAAGAACACTTATGGCTGTTTGTCAGCGAATGTACCGAGCAACCAAATAAACATTTAAATGGTTAAAAACGTATAATAAAAACAGTCATATTTTTTGTAAAACTTTAATCATCCCTGGTACATTTGACAGGCAGCATGCTTCCGAACGATATGTTTGATAAATGGAGACCTAGCTTCTATTTTCCACGCAGAATATGCCACTTGAACTTTGATTGACGAATTTCTGAAACACCCCTGTATGCAGGTGGATTGAACTTCTGCCGGCACTGTAATCTCTGAGATATGGGAACCTCTTTTAAACTAGTAACGGAAAATCAGTTGAACATCGGGTTTTGATTTATTGCAAAAAATCTACTTTTTAAAATGAAAACCCCTTATATCACCATTCGAAAGATCTATCAAAAGTTTTAAAAACAGTTTATTGTGATATATCTAATTTTTAATAGTTTCGGAAATATGCGCATCCCCAGGAATTTATTAATTTAAACTTCAGACACTAAACTTAGTGCTTGTAGCTTAAGGTGCGTTTACATCTGACATTTATTGCATAATATTTAAGTCAGATTGAAATTCTGGCTAATGCTAAACAATGAAAATTATATCAGACATATATTTTTGACCGTTTACATTAGCCAGAGAGGATAATCTGACATAAATATTATGCAATAAATGCAGCTTCAGGATTTGAATGTGGCAGATCTTTTATAACTATATATATATATATATATATATATATATATATATATATATATATATATATATATATATATATATATATATATATATATATATATATATATATATATAGTATATATATATATATATATATATATATATATATATATATATATATATATATATGCATATATATATTTATAAAGTATATAGACATCAGAGTATACATGATATACATATATACAAGTTCAGTTAAATAACACAACACATAGGCAATGTGAGGAAAAAGACAATCTAACTAAATCCCGGCATGTAAACATGCGTGACTAATAGTGCTTGTTTTGTTATTCTATTGCCTGCCGATGAACCAAACAGCGTTGCTCATATTGTATAGCACCAAGTTAAATATCTTAGTTAAAAATTGACATTATATCTAGTATTTCCTAGATTTGGATGGCCATATTTCCAAAACTATAAGAGATATACATATTAAATGAGGTATTTTCTTAAAGCTCTTAAACATCTTTTTAATGGTGATGTAATATACAGAGTTGTTATTAAAAATGCCGGTTTACTATTAAATTCCGAGGATGGCCATACTACCAAAACTATGAAAAATTGGATATATCACAAGTGGACTTTTTTGAAGCTTATTGATGGTTTTTTTAAATGGTTACATAATATACAGGGTGCTTTATATAAAAAGTACACTTTCGTAATAAATCAAAACCCGATGTTCAATTGTTTTTCGGTTAGCAGCATCGTTAATCAGCGGAAACTTCGTATATCCAATATTAAGGAAGTTAGCAATAGTTGCCTACTTAAGAATAATTACCCGGTATAGGAGCTGAGATATTTAGAGTGGTATCTTCTAAAATTAAAACCCTGTATAAAAATAATTAAATAATATTTTAAAAGTAACTGACTAACCGGATAGTAGCAGATGTTTTTTCAAAACTAGTTATCATAAGCAATAGTTTTGTTCCTTTATTTATATAAGTTTAATAGAAACCTTGGCTTCAATAAATACAAACTTTACTAATTAAATTATTTTAATTGGACTGTTAATGTAAGGCTTAATTATTTAATTTATGTAGGTATCTCGATTCTAGTTCTTATATTTGAACATTACACATGAGGTGGACTCAATTTGGCAAAAAATATTTTCTTGCTGCAATAAATATAAGTCATATTAGACTTTTTGCATTAAATATTGACATGTAGATAAGCGTTATAAGTACCTAATCCTATAACAATTTTTATTTATTAGAAAAATTAGTTTATATGCTTGGTAAATTAAGTGTATATTAAAGTCTATTCACTTACCCTAAATACCTTTAAAGCCATGTCTTTTGAATGATTTAAAACCTGTTTTTAGGCGTTAAAAAATTAGCAAAATTGAAAATAAATCCATGGAAAATTTAATTATTAACCATGATTTACTATGCAAAGTTTAAAAAAGCCACTTCTACGAGGATTTTTACCTTTCATCTTTATTTTACTTTTTTTATTCCTGCAGGTAGGAGATATAATTCCGAGCCTTAATTCCAATCCCGAGATTCGGGACTGGGCACAGACAATCCGGGAATCAGGGATAGTCCCAGGATTTAAGAGTAGAGTACGAAAAATGCGATAATGTTTAAAATTAACTTTTGTTTTTTAATATTTTTTAAGAAATAGACAAAACAAATACAAAGAAAAGGGTATCTCTTCAAAACTAAAAAAAAAAACAAATTAATAAAAATATAGAAAAATCAACTTTACAAGCTTTCTTTTAATAAAAACATTTCTACAGTCGTCTTGATGAGGTTATACTTTAAAAATAAAAACAAAACTGTATTTTTGCAACATCGACATACTTTCTTATAACCTCTTATTAATCGAATTAAAACATTTGTAATTTGAAATACAATACAACAAAGTTAAGGCAATAATAAACCCTATAAGAAATAGAGTTAAATATCCCAAATATAATTTAAATAAACTTATTACAATGCAAAAATACTATAATAACTTGCGTAATGCGGAGGGCTGCTTTACATTACTTTCTTCAAGTAAGACCCGCGTAAACCTTATCTTTGATGGTTTCCAAAATCCCAATTGTCACCATCGAATTTGGGCCACGGAAGCCATTTTAAACTTCTGCCCGGCTGGCCAAATGGTGCCCAGCCCAACACTGACTATAATTTGCAAGGCTTTTTGTCAGTAAAAACCCATTTTAATTTAAGACACCTAAAACAATGATTGTTAAGTAGAAAGAGTAACAATGCTGTAGATAATATAAGCTTCACACTGAAATATCTTATACAATTATTATACATATTATGTTTAGGTAAAGTAATGTTTTGCAATTTCCCGTCGCCACTACATTTTATAACCAATATGCATATGATAAGTACGAGTTGTGTATGTGTAAATCAAACAGATATTAATTAATTATCCGGAATAAGCTACCAGAAATATACATTTCTATTTAAGAGGTGAAAATGCCGACTCAATGCATAATTCATTATGTGCATTTGTTCCAAACTTATTTTAGTCTAGTTCCAATTATATAAATTGACGTATTTTATAAGTTGCGATTACAGCAATTTAAATGGAATTTAAAAATGTTATGTAAACTGTAATAATTTATTAAAATAAATAACTTATTTATTAAAATAAATGTTTGATGGCTTTTAACGAATAACAAGAAGTTCCAATTGGTGTCAAGTTTATTTTACAAAATATTTTTACAGGTTTCCAAAAATGTGTTTAGGTTAGAGAATTTTAAAGAGTTAGGATCATTTAATTTAGTTTGTAAATTTATATAAATAATTTACCTTAATTCTTTCAAGTTCTTTCATCATTTTTCCAAAATTCTAGATCATTCTTTAGTTTTCCACCATACTATAAAAAGGCGACGAAAACCTCCGTTCGAGTAGTATAGATTTAAACGTTGTGCTGTAAACTTCGAGACATTGACAACTAAAGACTTTGTCGTTATTGTAACCATAGTTACGTTTCATTGTTAATAAAGGTATAAACGCGACGATACGGTTTTTATACGAGGTGTTACGGAACTTTAGGTTTCTTCATAAGCTAAATTCATTTAAATTACACATGACAATTAAATAAAAGAAGTGGTTTATGCTGGGTATCAAGAAAATCTTTTCTAACGTATTTTTTCGCTAAACAAAAAACTTTAGGTCAAAACTAGGGTCAAACTGCCAAAAAAACGAATTTTTGGTGCAAGTGGGCAGTAGAATTTCCAAGGCACTTTGATACTTCACTCAAAGCCAGGGTCGATAATTTTAAAAACAAAAAAAATATAGTAGAATTAAACCCATTGTAAAACGTGGAAAATATACATAACAATAATTAAAGGAAAAATAAATTTCGTGCGATCTGAGTACGGGAAGGGGGAGAAAGAGGGGGATTTAAATTTAAAAAATGGTTTTTCTTGATTTTCGGCCAAACAACAACTCATATGGAATAAAGTTTACTTAATAAAAAGATCTACAACTTTGGTATTTACACTTTCTTTACATAACCTCAAAATTTATGTATATATATTCAGTTAACCAAGTTTTTGATTCTTTATTTTTATCTTTTACAAAAAAAACTAAATTTGGTAAAAACTTACATTTGTCTGTGTTAAATATACAGTAATTTTTAGATTTAAAATATTAATTCTTACACATTGTTTTGACCCAGTATTGAAAAGTACTCTTATCTTTAATCGAAAATTCACGTCTCAAAATATCGGCATTTTCAAAAAAGTCGGAGAGCTTTTTATTTGTTAAAATCTGTACTTTCTGATAATGTAAAAAATGTATATAACCACGGTAAATTTTCTGAAAAAATAATTTTCATAGGGCTAGTAATTTTGCCGAAAATGGAAAAAAACATTTCTTTACCCTTGAAATCTCACCTCCTTTCAATACCCGACCTCCGATTCCTTATTTTTGTTATTTTCTTTACATTTTTTAAATTGATTTTTACCTTCGATATTTCTTTTAGTTTCAAAAGTTATCGACTTTTGTTCAATAATAATTAAAAAAATCGCATTCAAGTTCTTTTTCCATTTTCTGAGAGCAGTGTTTTTTTACACTATAAAAAAGGAGAGGTTTTAATGAATAAAACGACTACCGATTTTTTGAAAAAACCCGATATTTTAACACGTCAATTTTCGATTAAAAATAAGGGATACATTTGATATTTAGTCAAAATATTGTAAAAAATAAATATTTTTAACCAAAAAATTACAGTTCATTTGAAACATGCAAAGATACGTTTTTACTAAATTTTGTAATAACAATTTATTTTTTGTAAAAGATAAAAATCAAAAACTTGGTTCTTATAAGTAATCCGTCTTTTTATAAATAATTAATATTTACAGAATTTATTTACAACCTTGCAAATTTACATAGGTAGTAAAAATAAATTGTATGTAGTAGCATCGAATAGTTTAATATGCTGTGCAATATTCTCTATTTTTTACCACTAATTTGCGGTTATATGGAGAGAAAACAACTCAAACAGTCTACAATTTTGTTTTCAATCATAAGTAAAACTAATATGGTCGGTGATTTGTGTTTTAAATACATTTTCTGCGTTTGTATTACAAGGTATTACTGATTCATTCTTGAGGCATGTCGAGCTAAATCTATCATCAGAAAATTATAAACTCGAATAGACGTTTCTACTAGCATTATTGTGCATATCCTTTCAATGCAAACAAAGAGATTATGGGTGAAATATGCTGCTTCTTTTACAGCGAGATACCGTTGAACGATAAAATAACGAATAAATACTGTTTTCTTTATTTATCTTTTAAAAAGGCTATTGGCAGATGTCCATTTTTAAACAAAATTAACAAGAAACTAGCCAGTTTAGAAGTTATAAAAAGTTAATACAATATTTGAAAAATACATTAGGAAAAGAGTATAAAAAAAGAATAAACGATGCATTGAGAACGACCCGAATGGCACACTTTAAACCATTGGATAGCCAATGGATATCCGTTTTGGACATACCGGCTGTCCTATGGACATCCAAAAAATGTCCAAAGGATATCCATTGGACATCCATTGGACATTTCTTGCTTATTGCGCATATCTTTATGTGCGCATGTCGAGGAAAATACCGGGCGTCGATGGCTCAACATATTCAGCAAGATAACCAATTTTGGATTTCCAATGGACATCCTGTGCTACCTGGGAAGAGCGGACCATCCAACAAATAAGAAAATAAGCGAAATTAAAATAATAAATAAATAATTAAAAACTTCTAAGTCAAAAATTATGTTTTTTTCCAATTAACATCTAAGCTGTAAATTGTTTGAGTTATTTTTAAAAGCACGGCGATGTAGACATCGGTCTTTTAGAAAACTGTTTAAAAAATAAAGTGGCTATTAAAAGTAAAAAATTATAACAAAAACAATTTTCTCTATGAACACAAATTTAATATTGTCAATTATTACTTAAATAATAAAGTTTCATCAAAATATTGTATGCTTTAAACATTAGTAATATCGGTTTTTGCTTATGCGAGAAATTCATAAAACAAGAGTTAAGAAATTGAACTTTCAGGGGAGTAAATAGAAAATCAGCGACATTAAAAAAATATATAAAGCTGTACCACTATTTTATTATGTAAAACAATCAGTCAAAAATTATAGATAATGCTAAAAGTTGCAGAAGTTGTAAGAACAGCTCGTAGTATACCGCATCATCTAAGTCAAATTGTTTCTAGACAATGCCTGGAAAAGAGACGGTCTAAAGGTCTGACCACCCATAACCGCACCGAGGCCGCACCGAGCCCCGATTCACAATGATATAGAAACATGGGGCAGATTAATTCTACAAAATCAAAAGGCCTTTTATGCCCTAAAAAATATAAAAGCATTTTTGTCAAGCTGAGTGTATTGTTTAATTATGTATATCTTCTTTTTAAATAAAACAGATTTTCTTACTAATCTCTATTTCATTTTATCCTAATTTACAGTATGGTGTAGGTCAGATTATGTTACCTTATTTAAAAAGGTGTTTTTACGATCAGGTGCAATTTAAAATGTAGTTTTCCCGTCTTAGCTAAGGCTACATCGTTAAAATCGAATCCGATGGGACGGATCGCATTGAACCTAATACTGTGCCCTTCGTCCTAGAATTTATCGGATGCAGATGATCCAGTTCTAAATTATTTTACATTTGACAAAAAATGTACAATGATAAAGAGAGAAAACAAATAAAAATAAACTTCTAACCTTACTTTTGTGGTATTTTTTTCATTAAAAACATTTAATTTCAGAAAATAAAGACAAAATAATAACGCAAACCATTAAAGAAACACTTTCACAATATTTTACAAATATTTAAGCTTATTTTATTTCCCACTATTTTGTTTCTACACTTATCAGCTGTTTTACTTAACTGTCATTTTTCAAACCTTTTCCAAAACCGTAAAAATCGTACAAATAATATAACCTCCGATCGGGCTGAACTTATTTCAAAACGCTTAAAAACAGGATTGACGTATAGCGTTCAATCCAATCCCTTACTTAATCTGAAACGTGTATATCGCAATTTTTTGTCCGTTTAAGTTTTATCCGATCGATTGCATCGGATTCAGCATAACAATGTAGGTACCCTTAGTCTTAATATTACTGCAATTTTTATTATTACAAAACTTTTTGCTTTAAGTTTTCGGAAACTAGGTTTCTAAGAATGCTTTTTAAATTGTGCTACACAATTTTTCTTAGACACTAATTTTTTTGTCTGTGACTCTAATTATACTTATATTTTTACAAAATTCATAATGTAAGGAGTTGCTGCAAGACAGCCTATACAACTTTTTACTTTTGTTCAATAAATATTATGTTAAAATCTTTTTATATTTAGTTAAGCAACCATTAGCAGCGGTTTTCTTAAAACTGAATTAAAAGAAGAGAATAATTTTTTCTTAACGTATTTCCGAAACTTTGTATTACGATAGAAAAAGTTACAAGTTTAATATTAAATTACCCCGCATACCCCTACATTTCACTCGCGAGATGCACGGCTGCGGACTCGTTGCGGTTATGTGTGGCCAGACCCTAACGCGTGTAGAATACCAACAGATCTAAATTAAACTAACCGACCCAAGCCCACTTCGTTGGGCGTTAATTATATTTTTCTCTGAACTTTTTGTTCAATCATAATAAAATATAGCCTATAGCATTCCCTAATAGTATAGTTTTCTAATTGTGCAAGAGTTTTTACTTACAAACAAATCATCAAAGTTACAAACTTTACCTCTTTATTTATAATATTAGTATATACGAATATTGAAGAAACAATGTACTAAAAATTTGTAACTTCGCTTTTCTTATGTATTTTTATATAAAAAAATGTGCATTTGCAGAGAATCGAACCCCGGCCGCCCGAGTGACAGGCAAGCATTCTACCACTGAACCACCGGTGCTTGCTTGCTTGGGGAGTTTATGGCTTTTCTGCAAAGTAATCGCCACCACCGGTACTTATATACGTAGTTACAAACTTAACCTCTTTATATTATTAGTATATAGATTGATATACATATACATTATGTCAATATTTTTCTTTGAAATTTTTATGTAATCATTTTAAATTTTAGTCTATAGCACAGGGGTGCTATAGACTAAAGGTGTAGGGACACAGTGTAGCTTTCTAATTGTAAAGGAGTTTTTATGAACGGTTTAGTATTTCCAAATATTAGCTCTTACAAAGTTATAGTTTATCCAAGATAGCCAACCCGTGCCCATTTCGTTGGGCGTTAATATTTACACTTTTTGTTTAATCATAATAAAATATAGCCTATAACACTCCTAAATAGTGTAGCTTTCTAATTGTAAAATTTTTTTATGATCGGTTTAGTATTTTCGAAGATTAGCGGCTACATCAAACAAAAAAAGTTACAAACTTTACCTCTTGATAATATAAGTAAATAATTCTAGAATGTAAACAAGGTGGCACACTGCACAGTTCGTCGATATGTGAACAAAATTTCCAAAATTCATATTTTTATGATAACTTCAATGTATAAAATGGGTAACATTGTGTTTAAATAATATTTCAGTATTGCTTTCTGGATAAGCAGAGCATTGTTCGCTTCTCAATTATTAATAACAACTATTTTAGTGCAATAAGAATAATACAGTTTTTGTCCTGAAATTCCTATTTCTTATCGCAGTGTGTATCGGTTCCTGATCTCGATTGATTGCCAATGTTATTACCTGCGCGAAACAAAAGTTACTTTTCATAGGCGAAAAAATCTGTATGTGCGCTTGGATACCACTCATCCCCGTGATTTGACGCGCAAGGCGCATTATCGAAAAGAATTTACGACTCCTTCTCTGGGCTTCTCGTTCGGAGTATGGTAGCTAATGAGCGTCACGGTCAGAACGCGGTTGGGGGCACGGTTTGCCGGTGTTGTATTAGTCCAGTGCGCATGTTCGTCCACCCTCGATTTGTTTAATGCGCGAGGGCGTAAAAATCCGAAAAATGCTTTCTGCCACTGCAGATCTAAATGTGGGTTATCTATGGTATCGGTGGTAAAGAAGTAGGTATTGGGATATCGTCGAATAAAGCAACAAAAAAGGATGTATGTGACTAATCCAATCAGATGTGTTTACATACAGGTATTCACGTTAGAATATCTCTTTTCTTTACATTGCCTATGTGTTATGTTATTTAGCTGATTCTGTATATCTTTTTACATACCTGAATATGTATATTGCAAAAGCTGCTGCAATGATACGTTTAAAATTGCTTTATTAGGAAATCTTAAAAAATAATAAAAAGATGAGCAAGAAAAAGTTATTCGCGTACCGTTTCTTATGAGTTCTTAAAAGAAGACGAGAGTATGGTGACTTTATTTTTGTCTCGCGGATTCACTATTTCAACCTACAAAATCTTACGTATTATAATGATATTCCAGATCAGCTAAATAACATAACACATAGGCAATGTAGGAAAAAGAGATAGTCTAACGTGGATACCGGCATGTAAACATTTCGCATTGAATGATTCAACGTACATTTTTGTTAATGCTTTACTGGCCGATATACGCTTAGCTATTGCTTATACAGTATAAACCAAAATATTATGGTAATGCCCTTGTGTAAAAAAATAATGTGAAATGCCTGAATAATGGTTTGTTTGGGAAAAGCGTAATAAAAACTTAATACGTTCAGTAAGAAAAATTCCGACCACTTTTTATAGGTTTGCCTTGATTCCTTGTCTTCGGTTTGAAATTTAACGCCCAATGAAATACAAATTTATTATTATAAAAATGCATTTATGACTCATTAAATTTTTTTAATCAATAAAGATACGTGATATAATTATAATTTATGTTATTATAAATTAAATTTTTAATTGCAGATTTTATCCTTGACATTCAGTGGCTGTATTTTATGAGATAAGCTTCTAAATGCATTAAAATTAATATAAACTAAGTTGGTATCTTCGACTAAAACGATAAATGTGGGGTCGTATGATAAGTAAGTGTTAAAAACTAAGTAACTTTTCTTAACACGCTGACGCACTCATTGACACTTTGAATAAGTAGGTTTGTTCCAGCAGAATGTTGAAAACATGTTAGCAACGATCGTAAAACGCAGAAATTGTTACAAACATTAGTCAGAAAAGTTGGCAACAGTTTTCTGCTGGAACGAAAAATAAACAAGTCGGGTATACTGCTTATACGTCAATACAAGAAAGGTTATGTTAAAAATTGTCAATAATGTTCAAAGAAAGTTTGAAAACTTTTAAAACAATTTCCATCATGTTTCCAACATCTTAAAACTACTGCTGGAACAACAAACAATTGTATAATGTTAGAAACATGGTACTGTGCACGTGCACAGAATCCAAACGGTTGCAAACATTTCTGGCAGCCTGCTGGAACAAACCTAGTGTGTGCAATGTAACAGTAAACGCGACTGAACTGAAGATTAGGGTACCTTTAATTTCAATATTATTTCTTTTAGTTCTTTACTTAAAATTTAACAGTTTGCTACTAATTGTAATAGATATTATCGAAAACCAATAGTAGATAATAATAAATTTGAATGATTTAGAAATTAAAAGGAAATTTTTACCGTTTTGGCATTATTTCTGAATAAAATAAGTATATACAATTTTTTAAATATTCCAAAATATATGGGTGCAAAATTATAGGGATGATAATTGTGTCTTGCAGAAAAAATAGGCCACCATTTTTGTCGCAATATAATGACCGTACTAATAGTGTAAATAAATAAACTATATAAAATGTATCCTGTATTATTTAAAAATATATATATTTAATAACGTACAATGCCATTTGTATATAAAAAAAAGAATTTAAACTGTACAGGCTGTAAAGAACATTTTTAAAAATAAAATATAGCCATAACCATAGTTTTTAGGCAACTTTAGCGCGACACTTTATAGTCGAGGCAACGAAGCAATAAAAATGGCAAAAGTTCAGAATTTTTTAAGACAGGACGAATCGGAATGCGATTTTGTGCATTCGTATCCAAAAATCATTTGTAAAATTTGTACCTTATTTTTACCTCATACTAACTGGAATTTGTATTGCTGCAGCCAAAAATGTGTCCAAAAATGTTTTTTTAAGGTTTTTGAAACATTTAATAACTTTGTAAATAAATGTCAGAACTGGCGCCCAAGTCCGGTACCTATGGGTTTTTGGGGTTACTAATCACGATTATGATGTTTAAATTGTCCTCCCAAACACCTAGGCTTAGGGACGTTTTTTGAGTGTGTCTAGAAAAACCTCGGACACGACGTTCAGGCCAGGTTAATACATTTTTGGCTGCAGCAATGCAACCTTCGGTTTGTATAGAAAAACAATTAGGTACAAATTTTGCAATAATTTTTGAAAGCGAATACAAAAAACCGCATTTGAATTTGTCCTGTCTTAAAAATCTTAAAAAATTCCGAAATTTTTTGCTTTATTGACTGGACTATCTATAAACATACTACACTAGACTTTTGCCACTACTAATTCATAATGAATACCTAGTAAGTAACTCTCAGTTACTGTAGTTTTAAAGCAATAAAATTTATATATTTTGTTGTGGTAACTAGAGTTACTGACCTTTTAAACCAATGAAATACTTTTTTTTCAGTTATTTTCCTCAATTAATAGTGAACAGAGTATAGATAAAAAAATATTCGGTAAGCAAATGAATCAAGGTTGCTTTCTTTTCGGATCTCGTTTAACTAATTTAATTTTGCAGAATAATTCAAGACTTCTTTTGCAACTTTTTGTGAATATTTCTAAAGTTATAAGAAAAACCATTTTTTATTTTTGTTTTTTTTATTTCTTTAACTTTCTAATGAAACATTTTTGCTATATTTATTTTTCCAACGAGTTTTTATTAAAAATAGGCTTACCAACTTACACTTTCAACAACTCTTGTTCGCTGGCAGATAATCATAAAAATATGTCTATAGGTGCAAATTTTGTAATTATAAGGTACTTCTTGAAGGCTTTGTTTATTTAGGTTATTAATTTCTTTTATACAGAAGTCAATAATAAATTAGTAGTCAAACTACGTACTGTGGTATCCAATCTAGCATCTGCCTTATTTGCTGATAATAAAACAGTACCTAATAAATCACTGTTATTAAATGTTGATTGGAAAATACAATTTTTAAGTACTCGGGTATTATTTACACTATTTTTTTTATAATTAAATATTATTTAACCTATAATGGTGGGTCATGAGTAGACATAATAAACCTTGAAACGAGTAAGTTCTAAAATATTAGGGTAAGATAATAAGGTATTATTATTTTAATATAATGAAAATGTCGGGCAGCATATAAATTAATGTTGACGCATCTTGCTTAAGATTTTTTTCCTAATTTAATGTCATTTCATTTTAATATTATGGTAATTAAATTAACTTTAAGAGCTGGCCGATGCCATCTACAATTTGGGAAGTGCAAAAAAACCTTACCCATTTTTTACCGCTTTTTTGCTCACGGCTTTCACCTATTTGCCATTTTCGTATTCAAATATTGACAATTTCGATAATCGAATATTTCAATTCCCAATATTTAAATACTGCTATTCACATTTTGGTATTCGAATACTTCCATTTAAAAACGGAATTCTAAATACAAAATCCCAAATACTGAACAAAAAAGTATAAAATTATTTTACCAAACACGAAAGACACAGTAAATATAATATCATCCCAATGTATTCTGAATACGATTTAGAATACTTGTATTTGTATTTAAATACTACCCAACTCTGGCCATACATTAGGTTTTTTTTTAACACGCTTTTATTAGCTTGGGCTGTAAGTATGTATGTATGTATGTATGTATGTAACGGAATCTTTAAGCCTAATTTTCACCAACTTCCTGCGATTCGATTTCTTTGAAACTTTGCACACGTATCAAGAACCCATGTCAATGCAATAATCTGCAAACAGTATCCCGTTATCCTGATTAGGATCGCCAGTATAAAGAAATTCCTTTATAGATTTTCTGTAGGAGAGTAACAGAGAAAGAGCTAGTGCGCGATTTGCGCATGCGTGCAGTTTCGGACGTACTCTCAACATAAGGCTGACAGAAACTTGTTCGGAGTAGTTGTGTTCTGAAACCCCATGCAACAGTGATGCTTTAAATGAAATTATTAGATTACGAAATAGTTCGTGAAACATTTCAATATCACATGTCCGCAGGAAACTAATTGATATATCGAACTAAAAATGAAAAATAAATAATAGTTTAAAAAACTAAAAAACAAGCTTTTATATGCAACCGAGCTAAAAATTAGAAATTAATTTTTCATTACAAAGAGCTTGTATTATTACAGTAATAAAAGGTCAAACAATGAATCATAATTATATACCTCAAAATAGAATTATAATAAAATTTAAGATAATAACAGAATAATTCACTTCAGAATAAAAGAGTGGGGTGCTTAATATATTAAATGTTATAATTATTTCATTTGTAAATATCTCATGAGGGAAAAGCTATGAACAAAAATAGTAAAATGCACCCCACGCTTTTTACTCTGAAGTGAATTATTCTGTTATTATCTTAAATTTTAATATAAATCTATTTTGGGGTATATAATTATGATTCATTGTTTGACCTTTTATTACTATAATACAAACTCTTTGTAATGATAAAATTATTTTCTAATTTTTAGTTCGGTTGCATATAAAAGCGTGTTTTTTAGTTTTTTTAAACTATTATTTATTTTGATTAGGTATTCTAACAAATCTTAAAGTTTGTCGTTTACTTAACATTATGCAAGGTGGCCAACTATTAAAAACAGTCCAGCAAGTTTAAGGGCTTTTATTTAAAAATTATTTTAAAAAATTTGGACTTAAATTTGCTTGCTTGCATATTTACGTAAAGGTCAATTCAATAGTAAAAAAGCCACAAGCATCATACAAGTAAGCACGGCAATCAACTATTGGTGTCTAAACGCGTCGTTTAAATAGTGTGCGAGCAACAAGAAAAAAATACAAATGAAAGTGCGACAGAACGGATGGCCGCGTGACTTTCTTACCATTGCCTTGTAGTTAATGTGACGTATAATTAAGTTGATTTTTTTAAACCCAAATATCTCAAAAACGACTAATTAAAATACCTTTTACTAAGTACACGTTTGACATGCTATGTTAATGAATAAGAATTTTTATCTAAAGTTACATACGAAGTAAGTAAAAGCTATTTAGTTTTTAATGTACACAAGATACTGCAGGTGGCGACCTCCGAAGTTTACGACATAATTCATAGCCGATTAAAATTTCTTACCTATCAAAACCCCTTCTCATCAAAGACTGTGAGAATATACCTTAAAATATTGCTTCTGTGTTTAAATTTATTCTGTACCACCACTGCCATTATTAGTTTAGAGATGGAAACAGAGGAGACTTTGTATATCGTGCAAAAATTTAAAAAAATTGCACGAAATACAAAGTCTCCTCTGTTTCCCTGTTTACCTACGTGCATAAAGCCATTCCATTTTTAATTTATTATTAGTTTAGACAAATTTACAATAAAATTTAGAAGGTAGAAATGAGAAGTACTGCTTTGCCAATTTAATGATCCAAAACATATTTTTATAATTTAAGTTTAATCGCATTATTGCCACTACAAATTGAAAATGAAACATATATGAAGGTTAGATGTTAAAAGAGAGCAAATCAGTGTCATTGTGTCTATTAATATATAGTAAAAACTATATGGTGTGTTTGATTTAAAATGCCTATATATATGGTATAACTACCCTCGTATTAAATTTAATTTAAATACTGTAAAAATACAAAACATTTAATAATAAGGGACACTCGGTGACAAAATCGATTTTAAAAAGCTATCGGGTATTCTGTTGTTAAAATAAAACATAAATAGATTTTTTTTTATATATATTAAAAAGTTTACCTATTTAAGAATATGCCATATAGTAGTACACGAAAATTTTTGAGGAGCACAAAAAAATTTTGAGGAACAAAAAAATAATAAAAAGCTCCTCACCTTCTTTGCGAGGCCCTTTAAGCGTATGCGCGTAGGCAAAGTTTTCCGCGAGGCCCTCTTTATCCTGCCTACGCCTTACGCCTAGCTACGCTACTATTAACCGATTTACTTAAACGTATTTAAGGAGTCTTTTTTATTGACTTGTCCATGTTCGGTACTAGCCGTATCCCCAATTTTTTTTAAACATTTTGTAAAAAAACAAATTTTTTAACCTTTTCTACAGTTTTGAACATAGCGACATTGCACTAGATTATTATTCTTATTTTCTGTCAGATTGCTAGGAGGGTTGAAATCGTCGTAGGCATGGTCAAGTTCCAATTTTTGAGGTCCCCCACTTCATCAGCTGCTATTTTTTCTTTAATTTTAAACTTTTTTTTATATATTTTTTTCTGTATTTTTGTAAAGTTAATAAATAACCCATAAAAAAATAAATAGTAAAAATATTGTTTTTCTCTCTCTACGGCATCGGCACTTCAAAAATCACTTAAAATACAACCAGAATACCCCACTAGAAAGAATTCAAAACCCTTTAAGAAGAGACATTCCTTGATCTCCTTTTCTATTTTATTTTTTTGACATTTGCGTTGGTGGGGGGAAGGGAACAAAAATTAAAATTTACATTTTTTAAGATTTTATTGTAAGTGTTTAAGCAAGCATATTTTTTGTTTTTACGTAGGAGCCGCTAATAGCCGCTATACTTTTTAGACTCCTTTTTATTGATTACTTTGTATAATGTGATCTATGCCAGCTTAAAAAATATGCGATATTTAACCTATTTTGCTCTTTTTACCAAAAACACACAACTTAATAGACTTCGATTCAGCAGAGAAGAAGCCACGTCAGCAGTTCCGTCTCACTTTCAAATTATTCCCCCTTTTTGTTGCTCGCACACTTTTTAAACGACGCGATTAAAAAGAAATAGTTGATTTCCTTCTTTATTTCCATGATAACTCTGGCTTGTTGTCAGCTGAATTCTACTTTACCATTGTGGTATTCAGGTCTGTACAACTGGTTTTTATGCGTGTCAAGTCAAACTAAAAACAACGAACTTAAAGATGGAGCAGATGCCTTTCGTTAATGTAATTGCATCATTTGGATGAGTTTACTGATGTTTCAACTGAAGATAAGATGCATTATGACGTCAATAAACCGGCTTGGCTTAACTTTTATGCCAAAATAAGCATCAGGTGTTGTAGCTGGATAATAAAATCAAATAATATTAATTGGGTCGGTGCCTTTTCTGTTAAATGATTCAGGTTGTCAGAGGAACTTTTATTAATTAATATGCTAAAAAAATCGTTCGTTGGATATTAAACACCATTTTGCTTTTAAGTAAATTATTTTAAAATGTAAAAGTGAGTAATTGTTTTTAGCATTAAAAGATCGTTAAAAGATTATGTTAATATTTAATTTTTACATTTTTGTCACTAAAGTATTTGGTGTGTTCTTCATATTTTAATAAATTTGGTGGGTTCTATACACACATAACTTTTTTATTTGATTCTTTTAATAACTATCTTCTTTTTCAGCCTATTATACTAGGTAGTAATCAGTGAATAATATTTTTCTACTTAAGAAAATCTTTAAACAATTGAAGACGTCCATATGCAAATATTTAACGTCTTTTGAGAGGTAATAATTTATTGTTATTACTTTTGATTTACATAAAACGATTTATTAAATTTATTAAAACATTTTTTTTTTGATAATAACTCCATATATCGGCTGCCAACAAAATTACTTTCCAGAATTTTATTTCTTTTTGCATAAACCTTTCAAATTTAATGATGTTATAATGTGCCACAAAATACTAATTTTGGATTTATTACCATCTGAGTATAGTAAATTATAATAAATCGTTACATTTTGGGTTACTACTTATATATATTTAAACTTTACTTGACAATGTTTGCGTGTTAAAAGTAAAAATTAGTGATATTATATGTAAAAATTTAATTTTTACAGCTTTTTCGGTTAAACAGGAAATAATTTTATAATAAACTTAAAAGGCAAGTACCTAAAAAAATATTTAAAGCATTTTGTTGCTAGTGTTCATTTTTCACCTGTAAAACTGCATATTGTGCATTCCTTTAAATATGTTCACACGCAATTTTCTTTAAAACCAGACAAGAATCCAGAATATCCAGAATGACTTGTACAGTTAAAATTATTAGAAACCTAAAGGGTGTTATATTTAAAATAATAAATTTTATATCACTTTCTGTTAAATTAAAAGCAATACACAGGTACAATTGGGGGAGGTTCGGGAAGCCCGCCCTAGAGGGTAACGATGTTCACCGTCATAATTTCTAAACGCAACTTCTAATCGATCCGATATCTATTACTCGAGACAAAAATTAAAGCTAAGCTATTAACTTAGCTAACTTGCACTCCGCAAATCCGCTTTTAATCCGTCAGTCATCGAAAAATGTGTTGGATGCAGGTTGATTTTTTTTCGTTGAAAATTCAAACGTTACTACGATACATAAGTATTAACTTGCATCATTATTATATCAAAATGAAAGTGATTGATTGTAATTAATTATGCAATATTAAAATAAAAGGTTTTGAAAATTTTTAAAAAATCTAAAATTTTAAAGGAAACATTGCGTCTTTTGGTTATAGCGTCCAGAAAAGATTGCTCCAAGGTGGTGGCACCAAACCACATACTTGCCATGTAGCTGTGCAGATATTTAAAACTTTATTAAAAATAAAAACAATGGTATTTGTTTCCTATTATTTTTATAAAAAATGAAGTAAAAATATTTTATTTTATTTATGTCTTACCTTTTAGTCTATAATTATTATTATTTAGAAGAATCTCAATGTTTATATAGGACTTATAAATATAATATACATTAGGTAATAAGTTATGTCGATTAAATGTGGTTTAATTTATTTAGAAATGTTTTATTATATGGTAAAAATATCTTCATGGCCGGGCGTCTACCCTAGGTGGGCGGCCTTATCCAACCTATCGGGCATTTCCCCAATGATAGAGTCTTAAAAACGTAAAGTTTTGTTTTACTAAAAAGGTTTTCTTACCCAAAATTAAGCAAAACCATATTATAAACAAGAGATTTAAGCAATCAACGCTGTTTTTAATAGAGGCTTGTATAAGGCGTTAAGAGCCAGAGCGAATCATCCCATAATTCAAAAAACTACTTTAAAGCGTTTGGTCCGATCTGGCTCTCAACGCCTTATATGTTACTGACACTTCACAATATTCAAATTTGTTTTGGTGATCAGGGCTTCCCGGACCTCCCCTACATCTGAAACTGGCCGACCTGTGCCCACATCGTTAAAAAAATTTTTTCTGCTTACCTGATATACACATGCTATAAGTTTTCTCCTGAACTTTTTTGTTTAATAGTACTTAATAAAATATAGCCTATAGTACTTTTAAGTAGTGAAGCTTTCTAACTGTAAATAAATTATCATGATCGGTTCTGTATTTCCGAAAATGAACCTTCAGAAATTTCACTTTTTTTATAAAATTAGTATCTGGTGACATAATTTAACATTCTAAAATTTAAAAACTATACGTTTTCGCTAAACGAAAATAATATGCTGATGGACAGTAATTTGTCATCCGGTATAGGTTTCCAATCTATTAGATTTACCACCTTTTTATTATATTTTAATGCAATATTGACAGTTAATGTAGCGTGCACAAAGTATTTTTAAAATAAATTTAAATGTACCATGAAAATCTAGAATACCGCTTAGTATGCCGTGTTGACATGGGATAGGGTATTCATGCGTGTTTTAAGCCTAATCAATCAAATAATTTTAAAAGTAAGTAGGTAATTTTAAGGTTAAGTATTTAACTTACTATGCGTGACAGTAGGATTAGCTACCCGTCTGTGTTATCATACACATAATAATATGCAAAGTTTCATTAAAAACTAAGACGTTTGGTATGAGAAATAAAGTTATTACAATAATAATCGTTTAGATGAATATTTATTTTCAATGTGCTGCAAGTAATGCATTTAAGAGCCCCATAGAAAAGCAGAAATAATTCAAACTTTAATTTTTATTTAACTGGTGACATGTACAGCTACAAACTTTAAAACATTATATGTAACAAGAATCAGAAATATTTTCCGAGTTTCGAAAATATAGAAATAAAGTAATGAAATTTTTATTTATCTGATTATACAAGCTCAGGCAATGGGATTGAACGTTTTTAATGGACCACTGTAACAACTTAAACATACATTTTAACTTATGGATACTAAAACTAAAGATAAAATTCTAAAAATTAATTGAAACACTTTTAGGAAAGACAAATAAACTATATATTTTTTTGCTTTTAGTTTGCATAAATACATTTTTAAGATGACCACCGCCTTCTTCAATGCACTGCTGCAAATTGGAATAAAAATGGCGCTTATCACGCGTGAGTAAATCTACGTTCATGTTATATCGAATGTATCTCTTCAACGAATTCTTTCTTTGGGTTAAGAAAGTGTTTGGAGACGAGTAGAAAACACTTTAGGCTTTGCATTCCTTGTTGAAATTTAGCACGCACTAACAAATTAAATTCACGTTAAAAAGTTTCTCTGAGTTTGTACGACTGCGTCAGGCCAATTTGCCATTGTAACACAAAATATCTAACAGTAACCTCTAGTTTTATGACTCTTTTGACGTTTGGTAAAGGATATAAAAAGTAGGTAAAAAATCAAAAATTGCTTAGGAGTAAATAACCCCTATTTTTAAGAAGACAACAAAATGTTAAATAAACAAGTGATTTAAAATCAAAAGTTATGCCTTTATACCAAGTCACGGCCTCCTATTTAGATTTGTAAACATTTTTGAATTTATCCTGTATCCTACAACTTTTTATTATCCTGATTTAATATTTCTTTTAAGCAGTTACAACCAACTAACCTTTAAACAAATTTAATCAATTTAAAGCAGATTTGTGAAATTAAACTAAATTTATATTTTTTTATACAGCGTGTCTACTTAAGTTCACACCTTATGGAAAGCGTTTTTATTATTAATTTAGGGAAAAAAGTTGTTCATTATAAAACTTCTGATTGGTCTAAGTGTAAAATGCAATCATCAGATATTATTTTTTGCAATGGTATACGAGGTATGGTCAAAAATATTAATTTTGCTCAAGAGGAAAGTACCCTTATTTTTAATATTAATAAAAATATTTATAAAGAAAAGTTAAAAGTTGGTCATTTTCATGAAAAACTTTTTTTTTTATCAATTTTTTATGTGTCAAGAGTAAAAATTTATGTTTATACATTAGGGCATACCTATTTCGAAATGTAATATGTAAAGATATCTAAAAACTGTCAAAACAGCGAAAAGTCAGAGAAATGCTCGTTATAGCAGAAAAATGTTTAAATAAATTAATCTTGCATATTTAAAAGGTATTTTCAATCCTAAACATCTTTTCTTCTAAAAATTTTTGAAATTATGAAAAATAAGGGTACTTTTCTCTTGAGCAAAATTCATATTCTTTAACATACCTCGTTTACTACTGCAAAAATAATATCTGATAATTGCATTTTAAGTTTTAGACCAAGCAAAACTTTTTATAAATAATAACTTTTTTCCTAAAAGAAATAATAAAAAAGTTTTCTATATGGTGCGAACTTAAGTAGACACGCTGTATAACCGCTAACTTCAAGTATGTTGCAAGGATATTTAATAGGGCTTTAGAATTTTACACATATGCTTTTAAATAGGTCAGATATACTATAATAATGTCTGCATAAAAAGTCCTTATTTACCTTAAAATTTTTATGTACCTAAATATAAAACAGATGCCTCAAATTAAAAATAATTGAATCAAAGTTTAAATAGATGCCTTGGTATTTGGGATACATTTTGATTCTAAATAACTTTTTTTACCATATTGTAATATTTTTTTTTAATTTTGGGACTTTACGCTTAAGCAGTTTTTAATCGTTCCCACTTACCCTGTATACCATTCAAGTATTAAAACTAACTACTGCTTATATAGTTTAAGACGAGGTACTAACATTCATTAAAGAATAAAAATTTTGGGAAATAGCAAATAAAAGTTTCCCATCCCAAGCAGTAAGCTGACGTCATTATGACGTTATTTTTAAGTAATTTTTGGTCATTTTTGGTCATAGGACGTCATCAGACCAAAATTATGACGTTTTTAACGTCATTTTAATGACGTGTTTTTGACGTCGTTAAAGTGACGTCTTTTTGACGTCATTTTTCGTCAAAGTAGCTCATAAAAATCTAATGACATCATGTTTAAAAACCCGCCAGAAAAATTTTGTGACATTATATGATTCGTGTCAAAATCCAACCGAAATATCATATGACAGAAAAATAAGACTAATAATTTTACAAAATTGAAATAGGAAAAAACTCTACCGATAGATGGCGTAATGGACAATAAACTACTACGCTTATTCAACATCTTCGCTTTTTATTGCCTACACCGTACCAATGAAACCAAAATAGTTTGAGATCGGTCTGCGGTTGGTGATTTCAATTAGCTTTGAAAGAAATATTTTCGGCTACCTAGTGTAAAAGTCTGCATCTCCAGGCTGGACAGTGTCCCGAGAGATGCGACCTTGCAATTTGTACTCTTTGCTTGCAGTGCAGGAAATTGCAAGCAATAAGGAGTTTTTTCCTATTTCAATTTTAAATAAAATACCGAATCGTTTTAGCTTAAAAAAAAGTATATGCGTCAATTTTTCGTCATCTTAAAGACGTCATTAGGACGTCAATAACGGGACGTCTTTTGTCTGTGACTTAGGGAGGTCAATTTAACGTCATTTTGCCGTCATCTTATGACGTCTTTGCTGACCAAAAATGACTAAAATGAGACGTCAATAAGACGTGAGCTTGCTGCTTGGGCATTTGTTGCACACTGAATAATATCAAACAGCATATACGATTAGTCGATTATAATCGAATATTTTTATGAACTCTGATTTAAGGCAAAGAAAATTAAAACCTTTATCCCGTTAAGTCTTTTGATCTGAAGATACCATTTCTATAGAAATTTAAAATAATAAATCAACAAAGTTCTCGGTAACAAGTACTTTACTGACATAGTGTCCGGTTTGTAGAGCAACAAACAGACATAATAAGCAGCATAGAATAACTCGATAGATTGATGCTTTACTATTAAAGAACCTTCTCCATCATTAAAGAGAAAATAAATTAAACATGAACGAGTGCTTATCGACAATACATTTTCAGCATTTTTCGCAAAAGTTTTTAACCTTATACCTATTTAGTTTAACATTAATCATTTTCATTTCAGTTATCTTCTTTAGTTCCTGCATTCTGTAATAATGCGTTTTATTTAGTAAGGCTACGTTCTTAAATGTATGAATTTTC